>JAQIWN010003702.1:0-12559 GCA_034699025.1 Entomobrya cf. arborea Gr-Col-00668
TCCTAATACACTACTAAATCAAGTTTCAAATGTTTTTGATAAAATTTCTGAAAAAAATATTTTGTGCTATCACTCAATTAATCCGGAAATTTTATTTCATAATCTTATTCCACTCAATCGACAACAATTGGTTTTTAACGAGACATATTCTGATGGTCTAAAGTTTCTAAGCGTTTCAGGCAAATACACAAATGGATGTAATGTGATATTTAATAGTTTAGATGTGTTAATAGCATGGCCATTTCTGACCACCTTTTTGCGGTTCTTGTTACGGACCTCATCTGTTTTAGTATACATTTCGACAAAGTATCACTTTGCAACAAATCACCTATCAGCAACAGAAAGCAATTTGCCCATATTAAAGCTTGTGATATATGTCACAGGCAATAAAACTATAAATAATCTAGGTTTTCAAATAGTTTGTAATGGTTACTGTGGAAAAACTACTGGATTGTTTCAAACTAGTGCAATTACTGATATCTTTAACGATCCAATTGGGACGCACAAAAAATTGTTTTGGAATTCGAACCGAAAAGTCGTGACAGCTGCCGTTCATCTGCGATTTTGGCGTTATTTTGAATCAAATTTTTACGGAAATGACCGTTACGCCTGCTCACGGATTTTGATGAAAATGTTACACACGATATTTTGTACGAATGATGTCATGGGAATTATAACTTTATCTCAAATTCATAATATTACGATAACAATGTACTCCAAAACCAAATATTCCGAGTCAAATTTAATTGATAGAACTTTAGAAGGACAATTCATTTTAACAAACATGCGATATACTAATTATGAAAATCTTTTTTTGTATCGAAAATCTGGATTGCAGTTTGCAGATTACGCTACAAGGCACGCTGTGTATTGTACATTTGATGGAAAAGGAGAACAATTGATAAATTACTGGACATGGTTATATCCATTTAAAATTGAAATTTGGGTTATAACAGTTATTGTATTAGTAGCGTTTCCTATGTTTTATTTATCAACACACAAATCAATCAGTAAAGCTGTAAAAAATGTTTTCAATGACGTTCTGTATTTAACTGGGTCATTTTTACGAGTTTCTGTACCAGTTGGTATTAAATCTAAACGACTTTACATAGTTGTTTCAATAATCGGAATATTTTTTTGCGGAGTTTTCGAAAACATTATTCTTAGTCGGGTTGTACAGCCACCAGAACTAACAAAATACACAAAACTGAAAAATATTCTTACAGATGGATACAAAATCATTTGGTATTCAAATTTTACTTATTTGAAACCAGAAGAAGAATTCGAAAGCGCATTCAAGTTGTATCATATTCATAACCTACTTAACACAAGTTTCTACGAAATAAATTCTACAATGCAAACTATAGTTGGTAAGGCGTTTTTCTTGGCTCGAAATTTTATTGCATTTGTAGATAAAATAAACTTGCCTGCTGAGATACCACAATTGGAAAAGCAAATCAAAATGGACACTGGAAATGACGCCAATTGTTTCGCTTTAAGTGAGACTGTTCAGTCAAGTTCTAGTTTCTGGGAAATTTTCACTGTTAATAGACAATGGCTTATGAAAAGTTTGACAAGAATGAGAGAGAGTGGACTTGACAACAAATGGGAAGAATGGACAAATTGGATGAATAAACTGATAGATAAGTCGTTAGCTTTAAAAGAATTGAAAAGCGACCTAATAGATCTACACAAACTTACATTTCCGTTTCTTGTTTACTCAGTTTTATGTGGCATTGGTACGGTAATACTTCTTTGTGAGGTTATTTGCAACAAGATTTTGTAATCGGCTTTTATTATTTATTCTCAGTCATGGATTATTAAGATATTTTCAAAACAATATATGGTCAACATATTTTGAATTCGACCACATATAATATTGCATAAGCATAATATTATTGTTTGTAGCTACTAGTTGTTCAAATATTTGCATTTTTTAAAAACGTGAATGACTTGGCATTGTGTCTATATTTTTAATTTTTCGACACATTTTCTTACGATATTTCTCAAAGGCAAAGCGGCAAGAAAGGTTAGCTCATCATGTAGAATTTTGTTGTATTTATTATTATGAGAATTTGAGGCTTAGAATTAACTTTGAACAAGCCAAAACATTGCTTGATGATAACATTTTTAAAAATCATTCACATTAAAAAGGAAGTATATCACAAAAAAATATTATAGTTACCTGAAAGCTTCAAAGTAGTACATACATTATATTTGATTACTTGGTCGTAAGGGATATTGAACATAGATCTACTAAAATAAGTCACCCTTTATGTTGCGAGTACAAGTTAGTTTGTAATTAGTTTTTGCCTTTATTTAAGCATGTAGACCAATATAATTAAAATTATTGCTTACCTAACAATGATTTTATTGTGAAAGTGTTTAGCAGGCAAAAGAACAAATTTATTTTTTAAAACCCATTTTTGTGAAATCGGAGAGGAAACGTCTCCAAGAACTACCAATATTAGTTTCATTTCAATAATTTTTGGATAACATTTTGGTTTCGAAATTTTGAGTTATAGAAAACACATGCTTGTCCAATCATCCCTTCGTCAATTGAGCAAAGCTGCTAAATGTATCAAATTTTATTTTTGTTTATCAATTTTAAGTATATTTTTTATTTAATTTTGCCAATATAATTCGTATTTTCGGCTGTAGCAGTTTAAGAAAATATTATGCTATATTTTAGCCTGTTCAGTTTTTGTGAAACTGTTTGGCTAGTAAATTGAAGCAATTTTAACTATAACCTTAAACTTTACATGCGCTTGATGGCTTGAAAACATCTTAACCAGATATTTGTTATAAGTTAAATTTGATGGCCTTAAATAAATAAGTATTTCATGTGTAACATATATGTTTATTCACTACCCCGTCTGATTTTTTGTACAATTGAAAATATGTGGTATAATTGGAGCACTTCAATTTACGTTTTGGTTAAAAGCGTATTTCTAACTCAAAGGATAATTGACAATATGGTTTACTTAAAACTAATCTATGTACATAACATTAAATCAAGAGCAAATAAAAAGTATCGTTTTAATAATAGGAACACTTCCCAAAGCAATTGTAGCTAAAGCTGAAGAAGGCACGCGTCGGAGTTGGAGGTTTCATGACGTAAGCTAATTTCATTATTTATAATAAGTGTTTTGTATATTAATATATCGATTAACAGTACACAACTGCTTACTGCTGCTGTGAGAGGTACGCCTAAGTTTCAGATTCGTAGTTCAATATTTATAAAATGTCTGATATTGAAATAAAGTTTCTTGAATCAGTATCTTATCAAGTATCAAACATTTTTGTGAATCTGTCTGAAAATTATATTTTGTGCTATCATTCTATTAATCCTGAAGTTCTATTTAGAAATTTGATTCCTCTAAAGGGTCAACAATTGTTTTTTACACAAACGTATTCTAATACTCTAGGCTTTTTAAACGTTTCAGGTAAATTTACAAAAGGATGTGATGTTATATTCAATCGTTTAGATGTTTTGAAGTCTAGGCAATTCCTCTAAACATTTTTCCAGTTTTTATTACACACCTCATCTATTTTAATATATATTTTGACAAAATACCACTTTATTTCGAGTTCAATCTCAAAAACAGAGCAGAATTTACCTATTTTGAAGCTAGTCTTATACGTGGACCACACTAAAATTATAAATGGTCTATATTTTAAGTTTTTGGGTAATGGTTACTGTGCACAAAGTTTTAAAATATTGATCCTAATTATATTAGTGATATTTTAAACAATCCTATCATAAAACACATGAAATTATTTTGGAAATCGAATCAAAGAGTTGTAAAAGCTGCAATTTATCTAAGATTTTTGAATTATTTTGAATCCGACTTTAATGGAAATGACCGTTATGCATGTTCAAGAATTTCGATGAAATCATTGCACATGGTGTTCTGCACCAAAGAAGTTATGGTTGCCATAACGTTGTCACAAGTTCATAATATATCAATAGTGATATACTCAAAAATAAAGAAGTCAGAGGTAACTTCAAAAATCATTAGAAAGACAATTTATTTTAACTGCTTCGCGATATACTGATTATGAAAACCTTTACCCATATCGAAAATCTGGTTTAGAGTTTGGCGAACACGTTATAAAGAAAGCTGTATATTGTACACACATTGGAAAACGGAAACCAGCAATAGATTACTCCACCTGGCTTTATCCCTTTAGATCAGGACTTTGGCCAATAACAATTACGTTTTTAGTAATATTCCCAACGTTTTATTTTTTGATGGATGCTCCAACCCCCATCCACAAAGCTGTGAGAAGTATATTTGACGACTTGCTCTATTTATTTGGAATGTTTTTTCGGGTTGCGGTACCAATTGGCGTAAAATCGAAACGCTTATACATAGCTGTCTCAATACTCGGTTTGTTTTATTGTGGAATTTACGAAAATGTGATTCTTAGTCGGGTAGTTCAGCCGCCTGAACCAATCCGATATAAAAATTTAGTAAACATTTTATTAGACGGCTATAAAATTATTTGGTTTTCAATGTTTATCTTTTTGCCAGCAGAACTAGAATTTAAAAGTACATTTAAATTGTATCATATGGAATATTTATTGGACACAAGTTTTTATGAAATTAATTAAACTGGGTCAGACTTGGCCACAAGGGCACATTTCTTAGCTCGGAAATATATTCTTTTTTTGGATGAAGTTAATATGCCTACTGATTTGTCAAATTTGGAACATAAGATAAAACTGGACACTGGAAATGATGCAAGTTGCCTCCCTCTAACAGAGACTATAGAATCTGGTCCTAGCTTTTGGGAATTCTACACCGTAAATAGGTACTGGCTGATGAAAAGCGTGAAAAGGATGAGAGAAAGTGGGCTTGCAGATAAATGGGATAGTTGGTCGAATTGGGCTTGTAAGTGACAAAGAAAATTATTTGGGAAGACAAAAATAAAAAGTGACGTGATAGATTCGCATAAACTTATATTCCCATTTCTTGTTTACACAGGTTTGTGCAGCATTACTGTAATACTGTTTGGTTTTGAGAATATTCAACGTCATCGCAAAAATAAATTATAGAACGACTTATTGTTTAAATAGTTAGAGGCATACAGTTATCATGTTAACTTAAGAGCTAAGCCATTGGTAAACAATTGAAATGTGTGAATGGTTATGCTTTGGAATGTCAAAATATTTAGATTATATATATTTAAATTTATTATATATTTAGAAAATATAATTATTTTTTGCTCTGTCTAATATAAGATAGATCTCCTACACGAGTGAATACGAATGTCAACTTATCATTGGTAATTTTAGATTATAATATAAGTAATGTTAAAAATTTACACGTGCCAGCTATTACGTTTAAAGTTTATCTTCGTGTCGTTTTCCCGTTTCAATTATCGTGACATAAATAAAGCCAAATCTGATAAGAAAGCAATTAAAATGGGCATAACACGCGTATATTATTTTATAAGAAGACACGCGTTGTCAAAATCAACGCTAAATTTAATCTGTTCCCAATATAAACAACAACTGTACATTTTGAAATATACACACATACTTATTGTTCTTACTGAGCCACAGGTAAAAATATTTTGGTAAGTAACTTAGCTCGCATCTAACAACATAAATCTAATTCTTATTAAAACAAAAACAAAATATCTAAAATGATTAGCCTAGTTTCCTTACTTTTACTTCAATTTACTTATTCCCGCATAGAGGGATTTGAAACCTTTCAATTAAATTTAGAATCCCAGCTTCCCTTTACTTTAATAAATACTCTTCACACATATCCCACAGATTACATTTTATATTTCCGTTCAATAAATTTTCGCCTTTATAACTCCCATATTATAACTAATATACGAAGAATTGTACTTGCAAATAACAATCCTGAAGATACACAACATATCTGGAGGCACTTGTATACCAAGCACACGCAGCCATCAAATATCATAATTGCTCCATTCACAAACGCAAACCATGCATCCGTTAGTCAGTCTTTAGCAGCATTTTTCGATTTGACTTTGCGTCCAAATACATTATTCCTCTTTCTTCACACTGGTAACTTGGACACCGCACTAATTTCTCTCGAAGACAAAACTATGGCAGCTGCAATAATTATCTTAACTCGTTCTACCCATCTGGAAAACTACAATAAAATCTACATAGCATGTGATGGATACTGCAAGCACCAAAGCTCAATCAACGCATTAGTTGAAATCAACAGTATCGCCAATGTACTTCCTCCTCTGAAGTTTCATGAGAACTTTTTTTGGAACGCAAACGGAAAAACTGTCGATTCATAAATAATGTTATTGGACCATGTCGATCACAAACGCAAAGTCGAGGGCAGTACCCATCCTTGCCAACAAATGATTCTAAAATCAAAAGAATATTGGCATTGCAATCAAGAACTAATGACTTTAGTAACACTGGCCCAGATTCACAACATGACATTACGACACCATTTACTACTTGATGACGTATGGTACGATCAATACAATCGAGACACTATGGTTAATTTCGTTAAAGTTTTTACTAGTCACTTGCAGTTCAAAGATGTTCCGTTAATAAACCTCACTGTCGAAAGGTTTATCGACTATAACTGGTATAATGGAATTTACTGCGCAAGTAAAAGGAGTGATGCGTCATCGTCAAGCTTATTTGTGTGGATTGGGGGATTGGAACATGATTATTGGATTTTCATTGGACTATTCCTTTGCCTAACGTCAGCGGTATTTTATCGAGGGCGCTTTACATCAGCAAATATTCTTGAAGCTTTACTGAACACAGTTGCAGTATTCTTTGGGAATGATCCAGCAAATAATTATTCTGGTTACAAAAAATTTATGTACGTTACCATAATTGGCATGATGTTAAACGGTTACTATGAAAACACAATAACTAGCTTGGTGACTGCAGGTGAGAAACATCAAACATACCAAACATTGGAACAAGCGTTAGAGGCTAATTACAAGATAGTTCACTTTCAAGAAGTGGGAACGGAAAAGCCTGCAGAGAAATGGGGACCAACCTTTGAATTTCGAAACATGGATTACAGGCTCAACACTAGCTTTAATGTAGTGACAACAATTTCGAGGGATGCAATTCGTAATTGGTTGCTGAATCGTTTGATGATATTTATACTTGTGCCGTATGTAGAACTGGAGGTACAACGGAGTCAAGCTTTGGTAAACACAAATGCGGATGAAAGTAATAAACAAAGGAGCGATATGGATTGCAATTCTATTCCAGAGAGATTAAGGGAAAACATAGTTGTTCTAAGAGCGACAACTATGAATAAATACTGGCTTTCGAAAAAGGTTACTCGTTTGCTGCAAACTGGATTGGGAGCAAAGTGGGACCTGTGGTCTATCGAAATGTATAGGTTGGATTCGAGGGCGGAGGGAGAGAAAAGTGAATTTCAACAGAAGACTGTTGAATTTACTGCTGATCACATAGAAATAAAAAAGATTATGGTTATATTACTGGCGGTACTAGTTGCATATTGCGTTGGTCTGTTTGTGTTACTGTTCGAGTCCGGTTTTAATGATTCTGGAATTATAAAATATATACTTATGCTACGGCCATGTTCATTTGGTGTTACTACATGCCTTTCCAACCTCATCTCAAAATTTTAAATTTAAAGTAAAATAAAGAAATGATGACTTGTTTAAAAATTGTATATTGGATTGGTTACCTAAAATTAGGTGGAGATTTGTATAACTTCAATAAAAATTAGTTTTATGCTTTGCGTTGTATCTAGTTCCAGATACATATACTCACCCTAAATTATATTTCTATAATTTTATTGTATGTTCAATTTACAACATTAAGCTTTTACAAAATTAACTGTATTAGTAATCTGTTGCAACTATTAGCCATTATCTGTTAAAAATGTGTTTACACACATGATCCTTTCACTTTTTCTTTCGGTAAATAAAATTAGTGAGACACTGTTCTAGAAATCATTTTTAATTCTTAAAATAAGTCGAAAATGCATACAAAATGCGTTTCAAAAGGTCGTGCACGCCTTTGATCACAAATTACTTCTAAAATAATGCACCGAAAACATTGAGGTTCCTGTATTGTATAGCGAAGTGGGCTAACCTAAAACTATACATGGGAATTTTATCTAGCTGTGTGAATTTAAAAACAGAGTCTGCTTAAAGAAATTCAGTTAAATGTGCTAAGTTTCAAAGCTATTTGAGGTCAAAGGCGCACAGGAAATAGTGAAACGTACTGTATAAGTGTTAATGTAGATTTTAAAATTCGAAATTAAAAAAAAGTTAAATTGAAAGTAAATATTTCCACAGTAATTACGAAACTGTTTTTCAAGTACTTGTAAATTGTTCATAACAAGTACGTTACACGTGGCAGGTTTGACATATTATGATAACCGCCATCTAGGCTTTAAAAATTCATATTTATTAAAATGTGTGTGAAGTTAAACAGTTAAATTTTATGCAATAAAAACCAGTAAATAACAGAACCACTATAAGTTTATTTATTATTTTTCCCATTTTATACCTGCTTAGTATTTGTTGTATGATAAGCTTTAGACTTCTCAAAACAAACACGATTAGTAAAACTTTACTACAAAAAAGCAAAATAGACAATTATGGCTTGAGTGCATCGCTAAATATTCCGTTAAATGTAGTTGCAAAATAAATAAGTTAGTCTAATGATCTGGAAATAGTAAGAATAAGAAGTAAGTATAATCGTTTTATTCCATAGAAAAAAATGATACATCGCAATATTTACTCTAGCATCTGGCAAAAAAAAGATTTACAGTGAACTGTGCCGAGTTATTTTGAATAAATAGTTTAAGTATATTTCCAGAAATGTCTTTCGTTCAATTACAAGTTCCTAAATCATTACCTACACAATTACAGACTCTTTTTGAAAGCGCTTCTGAAAGCTATATTTTTTGTTTTCATTCTATCAATCCATCACAACTGTTCCTAAAAGAAAGCCGTTTAAAGGGACAAATGTTGTTCTTTGATCAAAAATACAACAACTCCACCGAAGTTAAAAGTTTTTCAGGCAAATACACGAATGGTTGTAGCGTTATATTTCAGAGTCTAGACGTTCCTACATCCTGGCCATTTATAAGCACGTTTTGGTATTTTCTTATGCACATTACATCAATTTTAGTATACGTATCATCTTATGCCAAATTCGTACACGATTCCTTGTCACCAATGGAATTAAATATGCCAATATTAAAGTTCGTCATTTATCCAGCCAAAAATGACTACAATAATAAGTTGAATGTAAGACTTTTGTGTAACAATTACTGCAAAGAACATTCGGAAACATTCCGAACCAGCACAATTCGTCAAGCTATAAATGATCCTGCTGAAACGCACAAGTTATATTTTAGGAATGCCAATCGGAAAGTTGTGCCAGCTGCTGTTTTTCTTCGATTTTGGATGTATTTTGAGCCAGAAGCGTATGGAAGAGATCGTTACGCATGTTCGCGACTAGTTATGAAGTCAATCAACATGGTATATTGTACATACGATGTCATGGCGGTCATAACTTTGTCAAATGTTCACAATATCTCGATTCTCCAGTATTCAAAGATGAAACATTCGGAGGCTAGTCTAATTAATCAGGGAAGTGGAAGACAGTATATTTTAAGTTCTGTTCGGTACATTGATTACGAGAACTTAGTGCATTACAAAAGGTCTGGCCTTCAGTTTGCAAATTACCTTTCCAAAAAAGTAGCTTATTGTTTAGTGATTGGGCAAACAAAAATGATAGATTATTCGATATGGCTAAACGCGTTCCGATGGGAAATTTGGTTTATTATAATTAATATAGTTTTAACTGTGGTATTAATTTCAAGAGATAATTGGAAGAGTATACCGTACGAACTTGGTCACTTAATTGGATTGTTTTTTCGAGTGTCGATTCAAGTCCAAATGAGAAAAAGACGTTTGTACGTAGCTGTGTCAATACTGGGTTTATTTTTTTGTGGGATTTATGAAAACGTCATATTAAGTCGAGTAGTAAAGACACCCAAACCAACAAAGTACATAAATTTCCAAAATATTCTAGAAGGTGGATATAAAATTATTTGGTTTAGTAATATTTCATTTCTTCCGCCAGAGCTAGAATTCGAAAGTGTGTTCAAGGTAAAGCGCATAAGCCATTTGCTAAACATTAGCTTTCATGAAATAAAGTCACAAAGACCAAATGTCGGAATTAAGGTGTTGTACCTTGCTCGTAAGTACCTGTTCTTTTGCGATGACATTAATTTGGATACTGAGTTACTCCAATACGAAAAAGCTATGAACAGAGAAATGGAAAGAAATTTTGGTTGTTACGGTCTACCAGAATTGATCGATTCTGGCCCAACTTTCTGGGAACTTTATACGGTAAACAGGCACTGGTTAATGAGAAGCTTAATTAGGATGAGGGAAAGTGGATTATCGGAAAAGTGGGATCATTGGGCTAACTGGGCCAACAAGATGCAGTCCGAATTGTTCACTAAAAAGCATAATTACGCTGGCACTATAAACTTGCAAAAGTTTTCATTTCCTTTTCTAATTTATATAGTTTTTAGTGGAAGTGGCATGATAATATTTATAATCGAAATGATAAAATTTTATTTAAACGAGCTAATTTTTAGAAATTAGAATTATGTTTGTTCAATACCACACATATTTTCAGGTCTCTACGATAGCAATTGTCAGGATTTAGTATTCTATGGTAATGTCGTTTCGTCATAAGTTTAAATGAAAGATATTTTTTGCTGTAAATACTTATACCGATAATTATAAGAAAACATCGGGACCCGTTAATGTCCTTGTTTCATAACCATAACCGTATCATTGAACAATACCAGTTTAGTTTTTTTAAAGTTGGCGTTATCGTGGATTATTAAGTTGTTATCTACACCGTTGCAAAATGTTGTATACAGACGTAACTTTACATATCTAACCCTTTTTTCTGATTATGTTCTTTAATTCAAAATTATTTGCAATAAACCAATTTTATCTAAATTTTTTCTAGCATAACTAGATGATTTGATGACGATTTTTTCATTTTGATTTGAAAACCTTGGTTTTACTGTATTAACCACAAAAATTTGAGTCAAATATTGTTATGGTATGACCTTCATATTTCAATCAATAATGTAATTGTCTGAAAAACGTAAATTAAAGTAACTGTAGGCTGAGTGAAGAAAAAAATAAAACTTAAACGAAATTGGATTTTCGAGATATAAATTTATAAATGAATAAATTGAAACGAGAAAATGAATAAAGCCTTTTACGGCTCTTCTCAATTGAAATTTTAGTCATTCTTTCATCAAGATTATATAAGTATTATAAGTTTTGATCCAGTATGAACGAGTCGCATAGAGTTGTTAAGTTGAAAAGAGAAGAGCACATATTTGAGTACGCATTAAACAAAATTATTGTAAAGACATTACCTACACAACATAGTAATTGCTATTAGTGATTGCTATTATAAGGCTACATTGCAGTTAGAATTCGACTTGCCACTAATATTTCATTTGAAACAAACTCAATAACTTACAACTAGTTATTAATATCCCGCCTTTCTCGCACAAACAGGCATATTTCAAATTTAGTTTTGTAAAATGTCAAGGTTATATCCAGATGTTCCTCAATTAATTTCAACATCGTTACAGAATATCTTTGAATTCATTCCTGAGAGTTTTGTTCTCTGTTTTCATTCGATTAATCCATCAGTTTTATTTCCTGAAATAACCCATTTAAAAGGACAAAGAATGTTCTTTAACCAAGAATATTTTGATACTATAGACTTTAAAACTTACTTTGGCAGATATACAAACGGATGTAACGTTATATTTCACACTTTGGACGTTCCCAAAGAGTGGTCATTTGTACTTACATTTTGGAATTTCTTGTTACAAATCACATCAGTTTTAATCTACGTATCATCAAGTTCTACTTTTACCCATGATTCCCTATCAACAACGGAAATGAATATGCCAATACTAAAGCTTGTCCTTTACCCAGGACAAATTAAACACAAAAATCGTATAAATGTTCAAGTTATATGCAATGATTACTGCAAAGAACATTCAAAACCATTTTCAACTGAAATCATTCGTAAAATAATAACTGATCCTGTCGGAACACACAGGCTACATTTTTGGCAATCAAATCAAAGAATTGTGCCAGCTGAAGTTTTTATCAGACTTTGGTACTACTTTGAGACAGACGCATATGGAAATGACCGTTTTGCTTGTTCTCGATTACTTTTAAAGTCAATTGACACGATATACTGCACTTACGAAATCATGTCAGTCATAACTTTAGCAGATATTCACAATATCTCCATCATACCTTATTCAAAGTTTAAAGCTTCTGAAGTTAGATTAATTGATAAATCAACTACTGGACAATACATTGTAACTTCTGTTATGTACGATAGTTACAAGAATGTATTTTCTTTCAAAAGATCCGGATTCCAGTTTGCTACCTACGCTATCAAAAAGGCTGTTTATTGTTCCATATTCGGGGAACACAAGAATTTATTTGAACATATTATATGGTTCACTCCTTT
>JAQIWN010003703.1:0-12559 GCA_034699025.1 Entomobrya cf. arborea Gr-Col-00668
TTAAAGTTGGATACTACGAAGATACAATTTCACTAGAAAAATATTTCATAAGATATGCACATCATTTTAAAAGTTATACAAACAAATTCCATATGTAATTTAATTACATACTTTCGTAAAAAAATAGATGTAGACATGGGCAAGATTCCACTCTAAAAGCAAGATCACATTGCTTTTTAACAAAATTAAAACTACTTCGAGTCAGTCTTCAGTAACAATTGAATTAAATTGATACAACATTTGGCTTTCGATGCAAAATTGATTTTTGTTATTAGTGCAACTTGAGAGATATCATCTTGATGCATAATGGTAAATACTAAAAAAATAAATGTGTTTACTTGAACCTGTTTTTGAAAAAATGCTACACTTTTCCAGAACTTTCTTGCAAAATAGTGAACAAATTCCTGACGGCTAATATTATTTAAAATCAAGGATTTAGCAAGGGTATGTATATAAATAAAATGGGAACGACTAGTTTGAATGCAGAAATATATGCGGAATATCCACACCCTTTTTTTGTTAAAATTTTCTCTCTTCACGGCTTGTAATAACAATTTACAAACAACTTATATAAGTAACCTACTGTTAAAATACATGACATTCGATGGATACGGAAGGAATGTGCAAGGTTGGTTGGTGGGGGCGCAAGAAAATAAAAATCTTTGGAAGCTTGAATTACAGACTAAAGTATTGGCAGATTATGCCAGACTGGCTGATGAAAATTCCATAAAAAGCTCGTTTTTACTTAAGTAACGGTGACGAATGGATTACGATCTTATGATTCATATCCTTCCACCATCTTGAACCATAACGTCGTTAAGTAAACAACTTTAAAACGACCAGATCACCTACCTACATGATATTATGCAGCCGTTTTTTTGTAACTTGGAGATCATGCAAAACATCAAACATCACATTCATAACATAACACGAGCATAAACATTCTTATAAAATGCGTCATCTCATTGGTGTCTAAAAATATAGACAGAATTCAAAATCTGAAGCATCCGATCCATATCGTTAATTCATACGTCAAAATATAACTTGACATTAACTGTGCATGAGTAATCATTCCTCTAGAGAGCATTAATTGTTTATTTAGGTTTTTTCTATGATAATTCTATAAATAGATGATAAGATGATAAATTGTGCCTCATAAACATGATATTATTCTAAACAAGTTACACAACACACCAAATTAATTATCTATCTTGTTTTGTCCTACTTTTACAGATAAGGAAAACCAGTCCTTACTCATCACGTAAGTTTTTGCAAATTATATGATTTTTAACTTTAAAAACTGTTCAGACTGTTCTGTTCTGATCTAAACTAAAATGCGAAATAATAATAATAACAAAATTAAAAACTCACCTGTCACACGATTTCCCAGGCAACGTCTTCACAGTTAAATGTTAACTTTAATTTTATTTTAAATCAACACCAATCCCAATTAATTAAAATGCTGCCCGCTACCACGTACAATACTTTCTCCCTGTCCACTCCAGAAAGCTGTGCTAAAAAAAGTCCCAAAAAATCGAGCAACCGCAGTAAACACAGAAACGTTTACGAAAAATGAAAACTGCAAATCAAATTTAAAATTTGCCGCTTTTGCTTTTTCTTCTCCGTTTTCCTGAAACGCTCCGCTCCGTTCGTATCGTCAAATTCGCTGCGACGCGGCGCGGTGGCGTGCAGTGAACACCGTGCTTCACTGCTTGCCTTGTTTACTGTGTATGCTCAATGCACACAGCGTGCAAATATATGCGCGCATGAATGAATGTTCGGTTTTGAAATGAGATTTTTTTTTCTGGAGAAAGAATTACTTAACTTCCATAACCAATAGCTTTCCAAGCCATTTAACAAAATGCAATGAAAAAAGAACTTGTGTAAATGCTTATTAATTTCTTATTGAATTTTCTCTTTGCAGAGGTGAATCTGGTGCTGGAAAAACTGAGAATACAAAGAAAGTAATAGCGTACTTTGCTGTGGTTGGTGCTACTGGAAAAAAGGATGAAACAAAAAAGGTAGCCACTTGAATTCACACTGTTTAATGGACTATTAGAAAAAGACTTTTGCTTTCACTGTAATAATGTGTTTGTTCTTTTTCTTTTCTCTTAGGGCTCATTGGAGGACCAAATTATTCAAACAAATCCCGTCCTGGAGGCTTTCGGTAATGCCAAAACTGTCCGTAATGACAACTCATCCCGTTTTGTAAGCTACTTTTCTATACATATTTTTGGTAAAAAATGAGTTGATTTATTTTAATTGGGAATGAAAAGAGGATTAACTAATGTCACAAAATAAAAATTCACAGGGTAAATTCATCCGTATTCATTTTGGAACATCGGGAAAGCTTGCCGGAGCTGATATTGAAACATGTATGTTGATAAAATCATGTAGTCATTTTATATCATCTAGATGTGATGTACTTTGCTACTAAACATTAATACAGCTAATTAGTATTTAGGTATTATGAATTTGTCATGATTTGATGTTTTGTGTGCATGTGCTTGCAGATCTGCTAGAGAAAGCTCGGGTGATTTCCCAGCAGCCTCTTGAGAGATCTTACCACATATTTTATCAAGTTATGTCGGGAGCTGTCAAGACTCTAAAAGGTACATGGTCGACTCCACAGAGAGCTTAATGAATTAAGTTTGTGTGTGTATGTATGTACACATTCGGGGGTTATTTGGAAGAATAATACTAATGATTTCATTTGTAAAACTTTGTGATTCCAGAGATGTGTCTGCTCAGCAACAACATTCATGATTACCACTTTGTATCTCAAGGAAAGACGACCATTCCGAACGTTGATGATTCAGAGGAAATGACTGCCACTGACGTAAGCTCACTCCTGTTGCATAATCAATGAGCGAGAACAACCATTTTCTCCTTGTGTTGTTTTAGTAATTTTGCTGTTCGGAAAGAGGGAAACATGTGTTGAGAGTTTGTCAGGAGAAAAAAAATGTTATACCTTGTAATTGCATACTAGAAACAGTTTGATTGTCTCTTTTCCAGTCTGCTTTTGACATTTTGGGATTTTCGCAACCAGAGAAGGATGATGTCTACAGAATCACAGCTGCTGTAATGCACATGGGAGAAATGAAGTTCAAACAGCGTGGACGGGAAGAACAGGCGGAAGCTGATGGAACTGAGGTACTTTTGTGTTCAGTGTTCACTCAAGACGGCTTGCGAGTTGAAAATACAAGAGCACACGTATTAAAGTGATTTCATTGTCAGAATGATGTTTATGGAATTGTTATTGTCATGCTATTTGCTAGGGGGGAGAACGTGTAGCAAACTTAACGGGAGTCGAAGGAACTGAATTGTACAAAAACTTTCTCAAACCAAGGATTAAAGTAGGCAATGAGTTTGTCACGCAAGGTCGCAACATGGCTCAGGTGTGTGTCTTTCTGAGTAAACCTTTTATTCAGTATGCTTGAAATCTTTCAAAAGTTATTCAATTCAATTTATGCATTTTGATGATTTTCTCTCTCCTCTAGTGCAACTACTCTGTTGGTGCGATGGCTAAAGCTGTTTATGACCGACTATTTAAATATCTCGTTAAAAAGTGTAATGAAACATTGGACACCAAGCAAAAACGACACACCTTCATTGGTGTACTCGATATTGCCGGATTTGAAATTTTTGACGTAAGTGTGTCACTAAAGCAGCAACAGGGCAGCTATTATGAAATTGAAAACGAAGCTCGAAAGTGCATTGTCTCATTTCATCATGATTCACCTAGTGTAGCATCTATTAGATAGTTTTACCCAAAATAGAGTAGAAAATACTTACACATATCTATCAAGTAGCATATAGCATGTAGTTGAAAGGTTATTCTATGATTTGGCCCTTTTAGAAGACTGGATGGAGAAAATAGAAAAAATTCTAAGAAAGCGTCTGCTAAAGAAACAAATATTTTTATGAAATTGCAGTGTAATTCCTTTGAACAATTATGCATTAATTTCACGAACGAGAAACTCCAGCAATTCTTTAACCATCACATGTTTGTACTTGAACAAGAGGAGTACAAGCGTGAAGGAATTGAATGGATCTTTTTGGATTTTGGCATGGACTTGCAATCATGTATTGATCTCATGGAGAAGGTACTTGGAACGTTCTTTTCAGAAGAGTAGAACCGACAAATCAAGATGTAGTCATGTGGAACAAAGCCGAAAGTTATTCACTTTTCACTCAGACATATAAAGGAACTCATTCTGATGAAAAAATACTCATTGACCCTTTAAAAGCAAAAACGACAGGACTCCTGTCACAAGGAGGTTGTCCATTACTGTAACTTTCACTTTTTAGAATTTTATTTAAGGATTGACGACCTCGCTTAATTTTATTCCCCGGCTTGTGTAGTCTTTAGATTCTTTAGAAGTTCGTAGACTTTAGTTGTTTTCTACACTATTTTACTTTGTTATAAGTTTTTAAAAGTAATAGTTTCCTGTGAAAGATCAATAATGTTTGGAATTTACAGGGTTCTCACACCTTACTTAAAACTCTTAGCAGTTTTTCCACATTTACTTTAGGAAGATTCATTTAATGAAGTGGGAAACTGGTAGTGCGTAGCTATTTTTTACGCTTGGGTTTCTCATTTCACCCCAAAATTGATTCTCGACAATTTGGAATTGATAATGGTTTTTCATCGTCCCTTTTGCCGTTGCATCTCATACTAGTGCAGTGAAAGCATTTTTTAGACAATACATGCAAACTGTGGCTAAAGTAGATGTAGAAGTATCCCCTCCAGCTAAAAAATATGATTGAGCTGTACAAGGTACCTTCTAAATAGAAAATTTTCTTACAGACTCACCTTACATATTACCCTTAAGCCTTGTTCTTCTCAGGTTAACTTTTTTTGTGTGCGATGATTTGAATTTATTGGAGGTTGATAGTGTAGTATCATATTTACATATAGAAAGTTGCCACAAATTCGACTGAATCCAGCGTAGTTATGATTGAAATTTTACCCCTTTCTACCTTAACTCATTCGTTGTTCTTACACCACCGTAAAAGGTATGAAGCATCACCTATCCAAAAAATATTGATGTGCCACAAGACAATGCACATATACTTTTACTTAATGTTTTATTGGTTTGTTTTTATACCTCAAGAGTCCATTTAAGGCATTCAATGACAATGTTTCCCTCGCCTTTTCCTTTTTGTAGTTTAATGGGTTTGAGCAGCTATGCATTAATTTCACGAACGAGAAACTACAACAATTCTTTAACCACCACATGTTTGTTCTGGAACAAGAGGAATACAAGAGAGAAGGCATCGAGTGGACCTTTATTGATTTCGGGATGGATTTGCAGTCTTGTATCGATTTAATTGAGAAGGTACTACTAATACTCAATGATGCTGTCTCGAAGATTACAATTTTGCTCGCTTGACCTTTTTTGAAAAAAATTATAAGATATGCTTCTTTTTTGTTTTAAATATTTATTAACGCATGATTTTGTACACTTGCAACTTATACTTAATGTAAACATGATGCACTTCGTCAAAAAAATAGTGCGTTTGAACTTTTTGTAAACACTGCAGAAATGTACTTATTTGGAGAGATTTTTATAACAGAAACGCCAAATTTAAGGCTTTTGTTCCACAAGAATTACAGCAAGTGACTCTTTTGTCGGTAATGACTCGTCTTATGATTGCCAATTTTCTGTAATGCCTCTGACTATATAGCCCATGGGTGTATTTTCGATCCTTGAAGAGGAATCCATGTTCCCGAAAGCCTCGGATCAGACGTTCTTGGAGAAACTCCGCAATAACCACCTGGGGAAATCTCAGAATTTCGTGAAGGCCAAGCCTCCTAAACCAGGACAGACTGAATCTCACTTTGCGATTGTGCATTACGCCGGAACGGTAAGGAATTTTGTTGGAAATGTGATGTAAAGCGTCTATAGAATCTTTTAATATGGGAAAAATATTTAAATGTGGTCTATCCACTGCCCACACAGGTACCATACAATCTTACCGGATGGTTGGAGAAGAATAAGGACCCTCTTAACGACACGGTCGTTGACCAGTTCAAGAACGGGAATAATGAACTTTGCAAAGTTCTCTTTGCCGACCATCCAGGACAATCAGCAGCCGCTGATGCTGGAGGTGGTGGTGGTAAAGGTAAAGGTGATGTAAAAATACCCACATTTCTTTACAAAATCTATCATTTTTTTCCAGATAGATTTCAGTGATGAACTGTGAGAGCTTACTGCGATGCGTTTTAAAATCTGCATAGCATAAAATTATATTTCTTTGTCACAAGATATAAGCCGTGTGCCCCTTTTTGTTTATTAAATTGTTATTAGGTGTGAAGCGTGCCAAGGGCTCGGCTTTCCAGACCGTTTCCGCCCTATATAGGGTAACCAGTTTTTTATAAAGCAATTTCGAGCGCAATTTCCTTCTTTAGCTTTAAATGCGTTTAAGTATATTTAAGTTGCTTCCATCATTTTAATCCTAAGTTTCTCTTTGAAAACAAAACACAGCCTAAATTGCTTTCATTATTGGCGTACACTTGTCACTTGTATTGTACTAAAATAACTGTACCTATTTTTGATATGCTAATAGTTTGAAGCGTTTCAAAATGCGCTCATTATAATAAAAGTTTGCAAACAGACAAGTTACGATCAACATCTCATGAATAAATATGACTGAGCATGAGAGAAAGTAAAGACACCCCAAGCCAGTAAAGTCATCACTGATATCTGCAATAAATATAGGAACATATGACCAACTTTCAATTTCTTCTTACAGGCTCAAAAAAGAAAGGTTCCGGGTTTAACACAGTATCTTCCAGTTACAGGGTTGGTTTTCATAAATTCTCGTAGACGAAGTAGAAAGTTGTTTGACTGTAGTTTCATGTACGTGTAAACCCAGTAGTATATTTACCAGAACGATAAAGACAAATCTATGACATTCGTTCAAATAAGGGTCATTTTTAGAATAGAAGACTGACAACTCTGTGAAAATTTAATATGATGTTTTTCTTAAAAATTTAAATACATTTACCTCAACCTTTATATTGCATGATTAATAGAACGTTATGAAGCCATGTTAGACATGGATTTAGCGGATGACAAATAATGACAGAAGTAGTATACTTCATACAGTTCTTACAGAATAGAAAGTGAGCGTGTAGAAAGTAAAAGTAGAATTTAAACACTGAAAATCTAGACAGTAGTATTTCTAATAAGATGAAGTAGCCATTATTTAACTTTTTATCGGACTTTTATGTTGAAATCATTCTACCCATTCGTCCATATTAAAAACATTTTGCATGTCTGTACTTCTGCTGAATAACCTATCATTTTATTTTAACTTTTAACGCTTGTACATTAATCTTTAATTTTGCGTGAATTTATTTAAAATGACTATACTTGGATTTTAAAATATTTACGGTTATCTTTAATTAGGAGCAACTTAACAATCTGATGTCAACATTACGTGCCACTTCGCCCCATTTTATCCGGTGTATCATCCCCAATGAAGTAAAAACTCCAGGTTAGTTAGACATTTAAAAAGAATCGTAATGCATTTTCTTAATTGTATTATTGAACTTAACAGAAGTACTAAATATTTATAACTTCAAGGTCTCATCGACTCGCATCTAGTTATGCATCAGCTAACCTGTAACGGTGTGCTAGAAGGCATTCGTATTTGCCGTAAAGGTTTCCCCAACAGGATGATCTACCCAGATTTCAAACATCGGTAAGTCAATGTCGCCATGCTTCATCCTTGATTGGATGTCCCATTTTTTACTGCAGTTTTTACTAATTTCGTTATTCAATGGCCTAATAGTTTTTACAGGTCCCTTTATTAAGGAATTTTTAAAGTTTATAATTTTTGAATCAACTTTTTAGAATTCAGTATTACTCACCGTCTTATTACAAGTTGAGACCAATGCATAAGTGCTGAAAATTTACTCGTTGGAGTTCTATTATTTATGAGCATCAACATCGACGTTGTCATGTTGTGGGTTAAAGCTAAGTACTTGTACTTATCATAAAATCTATTGGACCAGAAAGATTCCTACTTATAATGATGATGTAAGGTCAAAAAATATCGAATTTCGTGTTTTTGAAAAGACAAGTTGGTATCTAAAAATACTTTTTAAAATTAAATCTTAGATGTCATACCGTACCTATAGATTAATACAGCCACACACGCGTTTATAGAGCAAGATTGTTTTGAATCTTAAATGCTAGCTACACATAAACCCTTTTCATTCGTGCGATTCCTAGTGGAGAGTAACGCTACTTGGTGTGCTGGCATCATTAACGCATCATTTTCGTGAAGATTTCTGGATCTTGTTTTGATTTCCATATTTTTAGGAATTGAGTATGCATGCATACTGTCACTACTACTAACAGCACTTAATAATAAAATACCACCCATGGTAGGATTAACTACTATTTGGTTTCTTAGGGCTATTTCGATGAACAAGATGCGATAAATCTTTCTGTTTTATTTCAAGGCGTTGGGACGCAAGACTAAACGTTTACTTAATAAATAGTTTATGTTTCTCCAAACTTGCAATTGGAGCATACTCAGATTCAAATACACCATATCTGTTTTCTAACCGTGTAGCCAATTCAAGTCAAGTCACTGAAATGTGTATGGAGTAATTTTCTCTTATTCTACGCATTCAAAATTACTTTTAATTTCAGGATAGATAGATCCCGTTTCCGATTCTCTGTATTGCTTACATACATGTGGTGACTATGTTAGCATTTTTATTTTCTAAGGTACCTCATTTTAGCTGCTGCAGCAATGAATTCCGCACAAAGTGACAAGGAGATGGCAAAAGTGTGTATGGACTCAATACAAATGGACCCAGAAAAGTACCGTTTGGGCCACACAAAGGCATGTAACTGAACAGTTCAGTGTTTTATCGAGGTTTGCGATAATTCTGACAGATCGATGCTTTTGTATTTGATGTAGTTAAATACGTAAGGGAAAAGCTGAGTTTTAAAAGAGTCAAAAACTTTGTACCTTTTAATTTATTTGTATTATTTTTCCATTGCAATGATGAAAAACAAATTCTTGTTTTTATTTGAGTAAAAAACATTAAATTGACTTTTTTATTTCTCTTCTGGTCTACTTTCTACCTTACGTTTTAGTTCGATTCTATAGTTAGAAGTTAGGAAATCACTGCAGTGAGTGAACCAACTACGTTTTCACTGAACGTAGCATTTCTTCAACAATTTTACGTTACTGTCACATAGAAATTAGCGTAGTCTATCTTTCATTGAACAAATTTTGCTAACACAAATGGTTTCCGTACTTTTATCAATGCCAATGCCTACTTCAAAACTTTGCTGTTGACGTACATGATTTGTTTTTAAAGGAGACACCCTACAAAACGGATTACGCATTTTTTGCATTAACAATAATATTATGATTTATGATAGATGGGTAGAATATTTTGTTACCTATAGATAGTGATATCAGAGTGTCGCGCATATTCTAAATGTTATCGTTGAATACTTGCTTTGGAGTGAAAAAAAACTTTTTTTGGTGACCACAAAGCTATAGCACAAAAAGTTGATATTTGAACAAGACAAACAAAATATCCGACTTAAATATTAGAAATGGTAACCCGCTTATAGAAGACAGCTTTCTTTCTGAGCCTATATGGTATTGTGTGATCTTGATGCAAAAGACACCCTGCCAATCCATTCCTTTACTTTTACACTTTTATATTTCCTTGTTGTTGTACATGATTGATTTCTCATGGTGGCGAGGGAGCTTACGTTATCTAATCTTGTGACGCGGAAAAATAGAGAAGACGCGAGAGATGACATACATGATAAATATGTGTTTTCCTTGCTGCATTGCATCTTTGTGATATTTGAGTTATCGTGACAAAATACATGATTTTACTGTATAGGGATCATTCAATAAGTATGTCACGCACCTGGGGAGGGAGGGGGGTACAGACCGAAGTGTGACACCCTATGTTAATCGGGGTATCCTGTAATGTTAAAAAAGCGTGACATGGGGGGGAGGGGGGTCCGAAAAATCGGTTTTTTTGCGTGACATACTTATTGAATGATCCCATACTCACGCCATGCCATTATGACATTCCGAAATCTTTACCATATGGCATTCCCCATAATGCTTAAAAGTAAAGCTGGAGCTTTACAAAAGGTAAAGTAAATAGTGAAAGTAGGTATTTTAGAATATTTATAATTTTTACCCGTAATCGTCGTAAATTTTCACTAGTGAGAAACTATTTTTGTTTAGAGTTATAGCTGATTTTTACTTGTAGGAAAACCGGTAATAAAATCTTTAATTTTAGACGGTAAACCACTAATACAATGCAACAGAACCTGGGTGGGTGTCTGGCATGGCATAAATCATGCAGAGGCCGATTCTATAAAACTCTACTTTAACGATTCTATAAAACCTTGTGTGAAAACAAGATAAAAGAAATGAATGAATCGTGTCTTGTTTTGTGCCTTGTATGACTATGCAATATCTTTAGTATGTTTCTCAGTTTTCCCCTTTTTGTTTTTGTTATGTACCTTAAGTTACAAGATCCTCGCGCCTCAAGCCTCAGCTAAAGCTGACAACGATCACAAAGTCGCTGAGGTTATTTTGGAGACGGTCAATCTTGACGCTGATCAGTTCCGACTGGGTCACACCAAGGCAACTCCCCTTTTCTTTTTAATGTTTTCTTCGCTTGCAAAGCTACTGTGTCGAGTGTCGACTCGAGTGCTGTTTTGTCGAGACGTTTTGTCTGTTGCTATAATTTCTCTCATGCATTAAAACGACATCATGCCTATAAATAGTCTGGACTGAAAGTTCTTAGAGTTGTCAGACTAATAGTACTAATGAACTTGTCTTAATTGTGTTGGATGTTAACATATCATCATTAATTGCAAAAATACTACTATGCATGCTTACAGCTACAGCCATTTATTAATGGTGCTTCATAATTCATCATGTCTTACCAGATTACCAGAAGCATTTATGTAACCGTTAAATATCTATGAAAGGGAATGCTTCTGCCAAATGTTTAAACTAACAGTTTTAAAATTGGGGCTACTAGATATTACTATTTATTTACTTTATATGATTTTGAATATTTTGCTTTGAAAAATCGTACACACATATATTATGTACATGACAAAAATTTACCACACCGTAGCAAACAACGTTCTTTCTCGGTATAATTAATGGTATAATTAGTGTGCTTATTCAGTGTAACGAGTGTGCTTCTATACTAGTAAACTAAAGTGCTCTGTCTGTTGTACTTATTTAGATTTACATCTAAATTTTCAAATTTTCCAACCTAACATAGATACCTAAATTGCTCTTGTGTGTGTATCCTCTTGCTTGCAATTGCAACGTGTATTGTGTTGGTTAAAAGAGTTATCTATGTGGGCAATTAAAAGTCAAGTGTGACAAACTATGCATCACATGTAATAACACAATATGAGTATGAAAACTAAAGACCATAGGCCAACATTTCTGTAATTTCATCTGCATGGCATGCTCCTAAAAAAGGCGTACGTATTTTATGTCTAATTTCCGCTTTTTACCTTAAAATGTATTACTACTAGTACTACGGACGTGTACACATTTATTTGCTGAGAGAGTATGCATCCTGCATGACATTCAGCATTTTAGCTGTTCCACTATTTGTATCATATCAGTATCTTGGTAAGATATCGATATGAACATAATAATTACTTGACTGTGATAACGTTGGGAGTAATGATGATGTTAAAAATGTAAAAAACTAAAAATATTTTTGGCAGGCGAAAGATGTATTGGGATTGGGTTCTGAAGTGAACTGCTATTCTATTTTAACCAGAACGGCATGAATCAAAAAATGACTCGTAACTCGACTCAACTAATATAATTTGTGTTTTAATAGATTAAATAGATATTAGTAAGCATGTGCTTTTTCCCTGTGTGTAATTTGATGGGATATGTCAGTTCTCTCCATTGCATGAGAATATGTCGAAGAAACTTATATTTTGGCGTGCCAGCGTTTTTTCTTCTGTGTGAGTGTGCTTAATATGTATGAAGACTTGTAAAAGCATCTGCTAAGAATTAGTTGTTGAGTTTTTATATTTCAGTTTAGCGTTTAATTCCACCCCCTCAAATTTTTGCTATTATGATGGATACCACAGGTGTTCTTTCGGGCTGGTGTTTTGGGTCAGCTTGAAGAAATCCGTGATGAACGACTCGGGAAAATCATTACATGGATGCAATCAACAGTTCGTGGCTACATCTCAAAGAAAGCGTACAAGAGGTTGATGAATCAAAGGTAGACTTTCTTATTTACTGTTGTATTTTTTAGTTGCTTTTCTTCTTTCATCTTCAACTATTGTTGGTACTATTATCATCATCATTATTGCATCCACACATCCTCTGTTGGCTGGATCGTCTGTGGTTGTCGACCGTTATTATCTTGCAAATGTGTTTCTTCTTGCTCAAAGAAAGAAAATGGTAGCCATTGTAATTGCATTACGAACGACCAAGTATTACGTTGTAGCATTAGAAAAGTGGTTTTAACCTTTTATGTCACATATAGTACTAT
>JAQIWN010003704.1:0-12557 GCA_034699025.1 Entomobrya cf. arborea Gr-Col-00668
GAATGGACCCCACCATCCCCCGGATATACCACCCCTGACCCTATTGATTTAATATCCCACAAGGCCATGCAAAGACCAACATTTAACATAACCCGATTTGAAAGTCTTTGATTCAGTTCATTTGTGATTGCTTCAACACGGTCCTGACCCAAGTTCACAGGGGCCACACAGACATCCTGTGTCATTTCGTACAAAACAAACATTGCGCATTCCTTTACAAAGATAAACTTATTACAAAACAAGCTACAAGAAGGGCAATTAAGTTATCATCTCTTGTTAATTACAAATTAAATGCACAACACACAAAACAAGCAGATGTACAGTGCACACACATTTTTTTACTCATGTGTCGTCTGAGCAGTTTTAGTGCAGTTCAGCTGCACTCTCAGCTTACTTACCTGTGTAACAGCTTTCGCGGGGTTTACTTTTTCAAATGAATGTAGAGCGGCGAGTGATCAGATGGATCAGATAATCCGTTGCTTGTGTTTTTGTTTTCATTTGTCAGGTCTCTGCTGTTCACAGTTGACTGTTGGGAGGATTGTTGAGGCGTTTTAGTGTTTTCTTGAGATTCAACAGTTTAATTAAAACTTTTAATTATATGGAAAGTTAAACTTCGTGATAAGCATAGTATGTCAGTTTTGTAAATACATAAATTCTCAATATGGATCTTAACCAAACGACCACAATTTCGAGGAGGAAGACTTTCACAGTGCCTGTACCACTTGGTAGGGTATCTTCTAATCAGACATTTACTGCAGGAGGAGGAGGAGATCCAATGGGCGATCTGACAATAAATCTTTCACAACAAAGTTCATCAAAGGTGTTCAGTAGTAATAAGATAGCTAGTGAGAATACTACTGAAGATATGCCATTGAAAAGCACAAAATCAATATTGGGTGATAGTGGGCAGTTATGGAAGTTGACGGAGACGGATTCACTTGTTCAGGATGAAGATATAAACGATTTGTTATTAAGTTTAGTGAATCTAAGAAATAGTCGGAACCCTAGTTTTGAAGTAAAGAAGGGTTTAAATGTAACTGGCACAGTGGAAGATAAACCTGAGGCTGAATTGGACAAGGAACTGGAATACTTACGTCAGCAAGAACATAATCTGAAAGGTAATTAATGATTTTTTTCTTATTCTTATTATAAATTATTACCTCGTTTTTTTCAAAGTATCTGAGGTCGTAGTTCTGTGATTTATTTTAAATTGTTTCCAATTTTTAAACCAAAATTATACTTTTGCAGAAGATGTAAACAAAGAGGCCAGTAAGTTAAAGGCTCTGGAGGAAAGAACCAAAGCGGAGGAAGAAAAGGATCGGGTGAAAGTCAAGGAGTATCAAAGGAAGATTCTGCGGAATATAGAACTTCGGACGGAAAAGAAAGCCGAGAGTAAAGAATTATTGGAGGAAATTAAGAATGTAACTTTGATGACTAAGGATTTGGTTGATCGCTTGAACTACCCTAAGGCTATAATTCGGAAATTACTGAAAGTTTCGAATGAAAACACGTGTCAAGGTTTGACATTAATACTAACTGTTTTTTTTACATATTGGATCAATTGGATTATTAGAGATTTATTAAGAGAACAAGATGTGTGCATTTTTTAAAATAAATATTACAGATGAAGACTTTTGCCGTCAGTTTAGCGGTGGTAAATGCTTGGCCGATACAAATATGGAAAACGAGTGAAACTAATTACTTCCAAAATCGCTAAACACCTAAAATTGTTACTATTTAATAACATGTCAGGTCTTCCCGTTCACAAAGTAGTTGTAGCTTGACTTGACGCAGTTGGAGTGATTCAGTTTAGGATACCATAAAGTTGATGTTCCATGATGTTGAAACATGTATATAATGTATGCATTGTTTGTAATTCAAGTAATTCTATAAACGAGAATATTTTCGTAGCCCGTGATGCAAACTTTACCACAGAATCAGTTGTAAATCGCAAAAATTGTAAATTAATTTATAAGTACTCTATATTTACACTTCAAATCGGATAATAATATGTAAGTTTAATAAACAAGTTTATGTCAGTTTAACTTAAAGAGGAATTTAACTTAAATAACCAGGAAATGTTGGACGAGAGTTGATAATAATTAGAGTCGAGTGCACAATTGCAATTCATTCCATATAAGTTTGGGTAAAGTAATTTGTTTACTGATCTAGTTAAATAAAACTGAGTTAGGATCTTCGTCATCCATCTGTTTGATATGACGAAGAACATCCTTCTTTGTAATGATTCCAAGTAGGCGTCTTTAAAAATCAAAAGAAACATATGAATTATCGTGAAACGTGAATTTCATGGTTAAGGAGTTAGTCTTTTTGCCTACCCATTATGTGTGACAAGCGTTTGTCTTAGACCTAATTTTCTGAACATGTCCACCACAGTCTCCATTGGAGTTTGATCTGTAACTGTGATTGGAGCCATATCAAGGATCTTCTTTAGCTTGACAGGTGTTGAGGTTGGCTGGAAGCAAAAGAATATCTTATCATTATTTTCGATTCTTATTATGTCAGGCACAATGTTCAGCAAGATTAAGCACTCAATTTACCCGAGCAGTTCGGGACTGTTCAGCAGGGGGATGATTAGTGAACCAGCACAGGGAATTGCCGTCAACTCCTTCAACTGTCTGTTTTGCATTGGAAATTGCCAAGTTGAGGTCACGTCGTAAAACGAAACCAACAAGGAAGGGAGACTCATGTGATATAACGACAGGAAATCCATTGTGCTCTGTTTCTTTTAACAAATTTTCTACGTCTTCAACCGTCATGGAATCTTGTGTTACGTAGCATAGAGGTTCTCCTCGTCTGTAGTTAAGTCGACATATTAGCACATATTGACTTATCTTTAGTTGTTATTTCATCAAAAAGCACTGAAAAATTTCTAACCTTGGTTGCATCACATCAGCAGCCAGAGTAGTGTGTCCGAACTCTTCTTTCGAGTCCAAAAATGGATATCCATTTAGATTTATGTGGGCATCGTAAATACCCTGTCGTCCAAGTGCATCACCGACCCATTTTGAAGCCATTGCAGCGGCCATCAAAGGAACAATATATCGAACTCCACCAGTCAGCTCAAACATGATAACAACAAGTGACACTGTCATGCGAGTGACCCCTCCAAGAACTGCTGCTGCACCCACCATTGCATAAAGCCCAGGAGTAATACAATCTTCTCCTTTCAAACATTCTCCAGAGAAGAACCACAGCTCGGAGTGGGCGCTGGAAATTTGCATTGAGATATTAAAATCAACCATCATTAGTTTATGTACATTTGAATTTTTGACAATTTGGATTTTAAAAACATACTAAGCAAGCTGTTCCACAGCTACTCCCACGATTCTTCCTATAATGGCACCAAAACATAATGAAGGAATAAACAATCCAGCAGGGACCTTGATACCGAACGTGAAGATGGTAATAATGAATTTGAAAATCAAGGCCAGAAGTAGCAACCAAATTGCGTTGAACACTCCAGGCCCTGCCTCAGCCATTTCCACTCCAGCCTGTGCTCGGTCGTAATTACGCTTGTAATCACTGTAAACCACAAATACATATATTTATTATCAGACATTCAATGAACTTCGCGACGCATATTTATGGCCGTGTGTAAATTATATTTACTAAAGTTATTTACCAAATGTCGTCTTTGACGGATAAACCACACTGCGAGAACAGCAAGTAGATGAGTTGACTTGTTGGCATTCGAGTGTAAGGATTTGGGTACGCGAGGACTGACGTAATAAGTGTTACAGCTACCACTTCAGTAATTGGATATTGTCCCAATTTGGAGGTTTTCCTGTACTTACACCACCAGATATTTGCTTTGATGAAGAGAGTTCCAATGAGGCCCTAAAATGGAAAGGAAAACTTGAAGTCACAAAAATACTTCTAGTCTTTTTACATAAGAATTTGAAACCATGTATCATTACGCCAATGATTCCAAGGCCAATGAAGGGAATCAACTCGAAAAATATCCAGGGTTTGTTGTACTCAACGTAGAACAAGACAGAGTGTTCATTTCCAAATGGATTGATGGACTGAAGCACAAAAGCTGCCACTAGCGCACAAAAGAAGGACCTCCAAAGGGTTTTCAGTGGAAAATAATAGCTCACCTGTGAAAACAGATAAAGCGAATAAAAATTTAAAAACTGAATGTCAATACTTCATTCAAGAATATCGTTTCAATTTGATTTGACTATTTGCATCTAATCACCTCTTCTAAACTAAACAACACTCCACCGATCGGAGCTCCAAAAGCAACTGATACACCAGCTGCAGCGGCTGCCGACAATATTTCTCTTTTCTTAGCTTCATTGCGTCCATACTTTGGAAATAAGTATGAAAGAATATTTCCAATACAGCATGCAATATGCACCATAGGTCCCTCTATAGATATTAAAGTTTAGTTACAGATTTGAACTTCAAGACAACTAAGACTAATAGAAGACATTAAAATAATTGACATACCTTTTCCTAACATTAAACCGGAAGAGACTGATAGCATAATGCCTACTGACTTAATGAGTAGTGTCCACTTTCCAAGGTAGCTCCTAATAATAAAACCGCTAAGAATGGTTTTGATTTCAGGTATACCTGATATAAAAATATTATTTAGTCTACGCACATTTCAGTGATTCAATAAATTAATTATGACTAATGGATCATACCACTGCCGGCACTGTAAGGAGCAAATGTTCTGACTAGAGATGCAGCTAATGTTGCGAATCCCACGGCCCAAAGAACATAAAATATATAAGAAATTATATACGCTGCAGCGCCTTCTTTGTAATTTTTGCCACCAATTATCTCTGACCAAGTCCACCACTGCAAAATACAAAAGTTCATGAAATATTTAATTCTAACCTGTCTATATTCTGTCAAATGTCTTACGTCAAATAGTTCGTCTTTTACTGTACCTGCGAGCAGTTTCCGTGAACGGACTCAGTTTCATTTGATGACCAGCAACACTGTTCTCTATTGAGCCAAAACGCTGCTGGACATATTCCGAATTTGAGATCTGTCATCCATGAAGCCCCTATATCAATAACTCCAGCAAGAGCCCCTGCACAAATACCTACCAATAACACGCAAAGCCAACCGCTCCACGCGTCGTGGGCTCCCTTGACTAAATCACATATCGAATCTTGCCGTTTCTTCACTATGTAACGATGTCGCATTCGGTCTCTGGCAATATCCCGTTGCCAATCGATTGTGTGGAAATCTTCATATTGACCGATTCCGGGTATGTCCTCCGAGTCGTAATAACCTGCATGACGAATAAATAGTAACGGCTTTACAAAAGACTAGTCCCAATTAGCTTAATTAGAAGCACAACACTTGAAAATCATACTTGTCGACTGCGGAGGTAGATCTTCTTCATGATCGTGCATTTCATTTACAGTTCCTTGATGCGTTATGTCAATCATGTCGTCGTCTGAACTTAAACTAAAAGGTTTTCCAGGATAAGGAGTCTAAAAATAATATAAAAGTCAATTTAAAAAAATCTCACAATGAATAAAAAGATGTCTCTGGAATAATCCTAAAATCACCTTTTTTCTTCTAGGAGAATTATTAAGAGATCCAGCGCTCGGCTGACCAACGGTTGAACCGTCAAAAGTTACGGATTGATAGGAAGTTTGTCCACCTTGTCCTCCACCTACTGACGCTGCGCTATCACCAGAAGATCCTCTAAAAGTAGCTTCTGTAGGACTTCCATAGTTGAAGGTCCTTAGTGGATCTGTTTCCATTCCAAGAGGAGCTCTATACTAAACAGATTATGATTGCAACAACCACTTGTAACCGTCATTGTTCATATAAATATATATACGTATTGATTATCAAAATAGTGAGTATCCCAAATTACAGCTAAATATTATCCACAGCAAATTAATATTGCTACTAAATTAATTCACAAATCACATAACATACTTCAAACCTGGAAGTCTGGATTACACTACATCAGTTGTAACGAAAGTCGTTCTGTGATAAACAACAGAGGATAATAATATACTCAACACTTTTGGATCACTTTTTAAAAACTTTTTTTCGTGTTAAATTTGTCTTTCTCCTCCACATTATCTTCCATATGTAATATATTCACGTACAAAAAAGAAACTATCACTTTCTCCTAAACATATACACATGGCTTGGATTTCTCGGAGGACTAATTATTATTATGGAAGGTACAATCAAATTAACTGAATTACTTAACTCCTTAAACATAAAATGGAATAAATTTTCATAATCCATATTAGGGAAATACTATTTTCATTAATTTAAAACATGTTCTCTCTCTTCAACTTCAACAGACCTCCACACCGGCGGTGGTGGTAAGTGTAAAATAGATATAACTATACATGAACGCTTTCCACTTGCATTATCATCACATATCATAGCACATTGCATGAAGAAACAGCGTGAATATTGGATCAGGGATGCTGAATCTGATCTGAATAGTATGTCGTAAATGTGTGTGGGGGAATTTTGTGAAGATGCCTATTATCGGATCCAACTCCTCCCGTTGTTTTTCTAACTTGCAATTTCTTTCTATTCAAATTTTATGTCGCACAATTTCTTTCTTATCATTTACACAACGACTGCAATTCAAAAAAGAAGTTAAAAGATCTTGTATCATCATCAGCATCATCGTCATTTTTCGCAGTTTTCTTTGTACCCATCCAATCCAATCAGTTGCAACACTATTTCACACTCCATCACTTCTTCACATGATAATCTTCATTAGTCAGTATTATTGCATCAAAGCCAAACAGTCAGTATAGCACATCACATCAGTAGTATCATCATTTAAAAAGAGAATAGAAACCGATTCTAATTCAATTCAAGAGGCCTATATCAAAATAGAAAAGAATAGACTATCATTTTACATCACATCGTCATCAAACTATAAAATCATTTTTATAAAAAAACAAGCGATGATAATAACATAATCTTATAGTGATCTAAACAACGTGTAAAAAACATTAAATACTCACGGTGTCACCACACACGTTACTCTGCTCTCTGGGTCTTTTATTTTTCCATTTGGGTTCGGAAAAAAGCGGTTACGTTACTTATACCATACCAGTCTTCCTATATGCCTATTGTAATCATATTAAAAAATTTAAGAAAAGAATTCAAACAGATTATATATTTTTTAACGTCACATGTTATCATATCATATATACTTCTTATGTTACATACACAAAAACCTTATCCATTTCAAATGGCTTCAAAAAAGGGGCTTCTCCTGGGATTGGAACAGGATTATCATCATCATCACCACCACGTCTTATGTCGTTGCCATCCTGTCGTTGACACCACTGCAATGGGGAAACTGCTGGTTTTGTAATTTTAAAAAACTACTGTTTCACTATCTCCACCAATTCTTATTATGTAACAGCTATTGTCCTTATTTCCATCTTTCAATATGAAAATATCGCATATTATCAAAACGGCTTATGGTGTGGTGACTGGTGACAAAAACAAAAAGTCTGTATTCATTACACAAACAGATATACAGACAGTCACCCAAGAAAAAAAAACTGATGATGCGATCGGGATCTTGGTGGTGGCGATATTTTTTTTATTTGTATAGTAAAGTCAGTAGAATATGGGGATATAGTCCAAAAATTATTATTGTGGAACTAGTATCACTACTCACTAAACTTTTTAAACAGTTTTTGTTCTCGCTGCTTTCGAACATAAAATATTTACTTACGAGACAACACTCTTCATTCATAGTACTCTCTTGACTTTTTACTAAGAAATCATTATAGCACTTTGGTTGGGAGGATTACAATAAAAAAGTATTTTTTAAAGTATGTGCTCTCTGCTCACATAAAAAACTCGGTTGATGTGCTGCTGATGCACACATTTTGATGTTGGATGGTTTCTTTCTGTATCGGTATGTCTGTTTTTGTGCCCATGTGATGGGAATTGAGTGTGATGTGAGTGCATAAAAAGGCTACATAAGTACATTAGATAGATACATGAATCATTATAGTTTATAGGTGTTTTCTTTCTGTGGTAAAAACATTTTTTAATTTTATAATCTTCCAAGTCTGATCTCTGATCTATCAGAGAGATCTCTGCTGAAGAAAGATCAATTCAATTAGTGTGATGTTGTTTGTCTAAGAGATGTATGTGTAGATTATAATGTTTTGCTTTTCATGGACCACACGGGCTATTAATTCTCTATTTTACTATATCGTCATTCCTATTTAAAAAATGTTTAAATGAAGCGAGATAGGAGATGTAGAGCTTTTCTTATTTTTGCTAAGAAAATAGTCGATTGAACTGACTGTGACTGTAGTAGTGCACATTATGTGCATACGGACGGAAGTATAATTATATTTTTCCTATTTTTTTAAACTATCATTATCGACGAGATATATTTCATTTAAGATAGATGTACCATCAAGATTATTACGATTTCAGGGAAAAAGTATCATTCAACATGGCACACATTATTGCCAATTGCCAACCAGCTGCTCTATTTCCTTCCTCGCTGCCTACATTTTAGTTTTTAGATATTTTACTGACTGATGGTGATGTGGATGATGTGATGATGAGTTCAGTTCCGTTGAAATTGAAAGATGAGAGCGAGAAGAATGAAAAGAAAGGGATTTTCACAACATTACGCACTGCATCAAAACTAGCATGCATGTAGACTAACTAAAAATGTATCAAAAATTTCCCAAAGCTCAAAGCTGGGTTATAATTTAAATTATACAATAAAATCCGCAGTAGAAGTAGAACTAAAGGTTAACCTGTCTTGTTAGTCAGTGAGTACAGTAACTTAAATCTAATGTTGCATATTACCCCAAAATTGCTGGTCACTTACTCATTAAAAGCAAGTGTTATATTGGTATGCTGGGAGCTGGTAAGCGATTAAAGCGATAATAAATTGCAAATCATACTTCACTTTCTCACCAGTTGAGTCATTAAACGGATGAAAAATTATAATACACATGTCATAAATCATGAATGGATTGCTAAACATCACATGACGATGATATGATGACACTATGACACTTGACTGGCAACACTAGCATTACACATTTTGCTGGTGCACACACCAACCACACCTTTAATCAAACTGTCAAATGCCTGTGTATGATGTCGATGTGCCTGTCTTTTCTTCTAATTCTTTGATTATCAAACACTTTAACTTTTCTTACAAATTATAAATCGAAAGTCAGTAGCCTGAATTTAACAACCTATTTAACATTAACATATGTGTATTATTCCAAACATGAAACATTCCATCCAAGATAGTCAGTAGTGTAGTGTCTAAAACATTTCCATGTCTCTGCTTCTGGACATGTTTTCGTTGACCAGACGTGTGCCATACATATTTTCCCGACATTTTTTGTCAGTTATACGTCACCGGCAATCGGCATAATCATCACATCATCATTATCTCATTTGTACAATGCCAGTTTTATGGCTTTTCGCACAACTGGAATTGGAATGCAATTTTTTTTTCTTTGGAAAAGTTGGGTTGGAAATGGAATTGGAACGCATGTGCTAACTTTGGATGCTTTGAATTAGAATGATGAATGTAATAATAGGGCTAAATCCACCCACAACTCAACATATGAAATCAAACATCACTAAAAAGAGCATCAATAACATTTACGAAAGGTTTGAAGAAAGCTGCTATAGACTTAAAGAAAGTGATGATAATTATCTGATTCCCTGACGAATGAAGTTTTTATTGAACAAACGATCTAAAATAAAAATCTTCTCAAGTCGCTCATCAAAGAATTCGCATTCCCTGACCCTGACCTACCCCACAAGCCAACTAAACATATCAACCGATCATTAGTAAACTGTAGACTGTAGCCAACAACGTACAATATGAATATCTTCGAAATGCAATGTTTATCAAAATGTTTATGACCTTCATCATTGTATTACTGCATTGTCTCTCTGCTATTGTTGTATATTTGCATAAAAATAAAAACACGAAGAACAATTGACAAATTGATGTAAACAATCTTGAGCCAAAAAATCTTACCCATTACCGCAATTACCTACCTTCAGCCATTCAACTGTTTTCAGATTTAAATGTCCAATGTTTGAGAAAAACTTTAGAGTACGAAGCTATTATTGGAAGTATAGTAGTTAGTAGTTAGTTACTTTCTGCACTTTTGAATATTATTTTAATTGTTCCTTATGCAGATAAATTGCATAATGATCATGCATACGGTGACATGCATAAAATGGCAAATGTTATTTAAAATATTTACGTTGCGTTGTGGTTTAGTTTGAAGTCTCCAGAAACGGTTATAATTTACATTTCAGTTCATGCAAATCAAATCGATAAATGGAAGATGGGTGCATTGAGTTTTTGTCTCTGTTCACAGTTCACAATTCATTGTAATGTTGGCATTTGGCGCAAAATACCTTTTCCTTCGCGAGCATTTCTTTGTTGCAAATGGAGTGAGTGATTTTTGTATCGACTATCGACTGTGGTGCATTGTACATTTATGAACTCGCGTTGCGTTGCGGTGTGCTGTCCTGTGTCCACTCTTTTGTTGATTTCGAAATTCGGAATTAAGTTCATGTAACTGTACCTGTAACCAGTGTCACCTGTTGTGGATTATTTTTTAGTCTATTAATGTGTTGGCTTCAGATTTAGACGCATCACTCATCATTCACTTTAGTTTGGCTTTAATTTTGAAGTTAAGCTGATCATCTGGGTAGTAGTTAGTTATCTAACAGTTAAGTTTTGTGGGCATAATGGAGAGTGATTTGTTTATTATGCATGAGAAAAGTGACAGTGGTGTACATAATGTTGCACCAGCGCCTGCAGGCGGCACGGAGTTTGACTTTGACAGGACCTCACCGGTGTCAACGTCGTCATTGTCATCAGCGTCTAATGGGACAATGGATGATACTTCCAGTTTTCGTAAGTGGAACTGGAGTTGGATCAGGAATTCTTTTGTCTAAATATTAATGCCGTTATTTATCACGATGGTAGTCAGTAGATAGATCATTTTACCGTGTTTTTTTTAATGTGGTTGACATCTTTTGTGTTTTAGACACTGTGAAGGAGTATGACTCAGCAGTTTCCCTCGGGAAGAAAAGTCTAGTTGACGACCTTGATGAAGTCTGCAATGATGAGATGATACCCTCCGACGCAGAAAATTCTCGCGTAGACAATAGTGACAGTGATGAGGAGGAAACCACGAAATCATCGCCGATGACTCTCAATGGTGAAAAATCTGGAGCAGAAGTTTCCAGTGCCAAGAGCTTGGCAGATGAATTGGAAATTATTCAGACGTTGGAGTATCTTGATACTAAAGCTGTGAGTTTTGATTGATGGAATATTTAATTTTTATAAATCCAGCTAAATGCTTTGGAACTTAAAATCGATTGATGGTTTGGTTTTAAAAGGAAACTGACCGGGCTAAGAGATTTGATTTCCTTCTGGAGCAGACTGAAATCTGGGGTCACTTTTTGAAACCAGCTTATCAAGAGGCCTTGGGTTTTGAGGGTAATGAGAAGGACAAAGGTAATTCCAATGGACTTGCTGATAGTGAGAGTTCCAATGGTGGAGCAGAATCGTCTCAAGCTTCGTCCTCTAAGGCCAAAGGTTCTAAAAGGGGGAGAAAGAAAGCAGCTTCACTATTTCCTATGCCGTACGAATTTTATGAATGACTAGATGACTATGATAATGATACTGTTATATTAATATGAGTATAATTTTGAATAATGTCTTCAAACTTTTCTTTAGAAATATGGGTAATATGAAACAAGGCAGCGAAAAGGTGGACTACATAACTAGCTTTAGAGATTCCCCATCGTTTATCCAGGGTGGAACTATGAGAGATTACCAAGTTCGAGGTTTGAATTGGATGATATCTTTGTATGATAAAGGGTTGAGCGGCATTCTTGCAGATGAGATGGGATTAGGTAAAACCATACAAACAATTTCACTCCTGGGATACTTGAAGCACTACAGGGACATCAAAGGTCCTCATCTTATTATTGCTCCCAAATCGACACTTCCAAACTGGATGAATGAACTTGAAAGGTGGTGCCCAACCCTCAAAAGTATTTGTCTTATTGGTTCTAAAGAAGAAAGGGTAAATTACTATTATTATCATGTAAATGTCTACAATTCAAAGTCCTTAATGCAGTTTGTTTGTTAATTCTTTCATTTTTTATAATTTGCAGCCCAGTTTAATCAGAAACACATTCCTTCCCAAACGATGGAACGTGTGTGTTACCTCTTACGAAATGGCGAGAATTGAAAAGTCCACGTTGGCTAAAGTCAATTACCATTACATCGTTATTGACGAAGCACAAAAGATAAAGAATGAAAATTCTCTGCTGTCAACTTGTGTTAGACGGTTCCACTCAGTAGTCCGGCTTCTTTTGACAGGGACTCCATTGCAAAATAATCTTCACGAGTTGTGGGCGTTGCTGAATTTTTTGCTCCCGGACGTTTTCACGTCCTCTGAGGTAATAGTTACAAACTTATTTTCGTATTCACTTATGTATGTGTTCAAGTGTTCAAATATATTACATTATAATAA
>JAQIWN010003705.1:0-12556 GCA_034699025.1 Entomobrya cf. arborea Gr-Col-00668
ATAGTTAACAATGAAATGAACTAACTTAAACAATTATCATGGTCAATACAACGAACAATTAGTTTACGTATAAACATACACGTTTATGCAATCTGCATCTGCATAAAATTATTTATATGTGTAGGAGTATCAGCCGTTTCTCTGAACCATGTATACAGTTCCTCTAATAGATTATACATGTCTAGATTAATTATAGAAATAATGTATTTTCTGCTGTTCAAGCATTCCACTATGGTTCCAGGAATGAGCACCACGCACGCTAATGGAGAAAGGGATTAGAGTACTCAAGGCTAAGTTTAGCTATTTGAAATTTGAGAGCGTGGAAACGGAACTATATCTAGCTAAATGGTTTATACATCAACTCTAGTTCTCGTACAAGACTTTTTTTAATGTTCTACAAAAGAGTGCAAGAAGACAAAAAGTTGTTCTCATCTAATTTGATTGCTGTTAGTTTATTGTGGCATACATGAATGGGTCCAGGTCCATAGAAAGATGCATAAATCATATTATGTGTATTAAGAAAAAAGTACTTACGGTGCATATTGGAAGGCTTGGATTGGGCTCCTCAGGTCTATTCGATTTATTAGCATCATGCGTGTTCTTCATGTTCATGTGGTTCCGGTTTCTTTGAGGATCAAAACCTACGATACAAAAAGATATTTTTATTAGCATTTTTATTGAGACTGTTACACTGTTTTTTTGGCCAATTTATAGTTTGCTGCTGCTACTACTATATCAACTATTATAAACCAAATGAAATAATCCTACTTCATAAATATGTTAAGGTAGGCAAAGGGTGATAGGGATCCATTTTCATCTCCACGTAAATCGAATAAACTGTATATTTTATTTTACCAACTTTGTTCTTTTTGTTATGCTTTCAGTTTACCTGTTCAAAATTGATGCAATATATAGAAAAATGAGACAGAAATACATCGTCAACAAGAGAAACGATAACACAAAAAAAATGAATCAAAGCAAACAAAACTTTGTGGGTTCTTCAAAGGTACAGAGAATTCAAACAAAACGCGGAATGAATTCCGTAGTCTTTGATCATTTCGTTTTTTATACATTCCATTAAATAAAAAAACATTTTTATTCTAAGAAATTTACATAAGTCGTAAAATATTTGTATTCGTAGGTTATGTTTCAGGTACGTTTAGATTTAGGTATGCATCTTTTTATAGTAGAAAATTTGATTACATCAAATAAACAACCGTTTTTGCCCTAGGTCGTAGTTGTACAACGAGGTTTATGCATACGTAATACAAATTACACACTGAAATACTTATTATCCTAATCTGGTTTGGTCCAATTAACTGTTTACTCTTATGTAACAGGAGAGGAATGTCAATTCACTACGGTATACGATGAAAAATAGCGAGGATCCTGTAAACATTGTTATTTACGTCTCGTCTCACAGGATCTCACCTATTCAAAATAAAAAACATCTTTTGATCAAGTAACAATCACTCTTGACATGTAGCTAACGATCAATTATTCATGTGTTAAATTATTATTTTATGCTGTTTATATTTGCTGGCGGCGATTATTTGTGTATGTACAAATAAAGAAGTATAACTATAACAAATTGCTGTAACATGATGGAGGGTAATTAATTCACAGCCTAGGCGCGAACAACTTTCTTTTGATGATAAATGCTACGCTGTTTGTATTGGAAGCAAGTTAATGAATGCAGAAATTGCAACAGGTCAATAAATAAGAATTATCTGCAAATATATAGAAGACTTGGGTGGTTTGTGTAACAAGCCGAGATCCCGAGATGTCTCTTTGTCAATGTTCCTTTGTTAAAAGTTGCAGTGACGCATAATAATTGGGATATAATGATGTATACAAAATTAGAACAGGGTAAAACTATTATAGACGTTATTACAGTTTATTTTAACGTTTTAGTGACTTTGGATGTTGGTAAACTGAGATTGGATTGAGTGCGTAAGGATAAAATTATTATGTTGCCTACTTTTTTTTACTATAAAGTAGCATATTAAATCAAGGTCAAACTATAGTGTTATTGTTTTTATTAAAAATGCAAGAACAATTAGATTTTTTTCAATCGTTTATTCTGATATTGATTGTTACCAACTTTTGATGATCATTTTGTTGTGTGTGGTGCGTGAAAATTCGACTACTGATCAACGCTATCAATTTTGATTGCTTGGAAAGCTTACATTGTCTACTAGATCGTTTGGAATCTTGAACGGATGGGCCAATAGTTAGATGCGTAATGATACTATAATAATCAATTACTTTTATAGCATTTCAAAAGCACAAAAAAGTATGTTAAGTACGTCCTTGTGATGGATAATACACTGGCCACAACTTTTTGACACAGACAGAACATAATGGACATTTAATGAAAAGGACGCTAGAGGCCAAAATGGAAGAATATTATAATGATCATCGTAATAAAAATGATCAAATGCATACACTTCAGCAAAGAAGTGAAATGTATTTCAATGAGAACAGCACAGTTATCGAACAAAGATTCTCAAATGCAACGATTTTTATCAAGTCTGTAACGCATTATACATTCCACACATATTAATGCGAAAGTGAATATAATTACGCAAAACATAACAGCATTTAAATGATATGTGTAATGCAAGAATAGTAAAATCCAAAATTAAATCCAAGAAAATAAATCATTTTGTGGATTAACGAGTGTTACTTTCTTCACATCCTTGCAAAGATTGCTTTGAACACTTCCGCAAATCCGTAGTGAAATGCTGGCGTGTTGAATTTGATCTACCAAAGCAATATCTTTCAAATCTCTTCTGATAACCACTAAATAATAGAATTTTGATTCGAAAAGAGCTTCATATGCTACACTTAATCAACTTTTTATTACACTAACAATTTTCGTGCTATTAACTCCAAAATATTGAGTCAATTACGACTCAATGCAAAAATTGAAGTCGACACACCCACAAAAGGTTTATTACACTAATTATCCATTCACACTTTTCAATCAACCTGGCATGTCATCTTGTCGTGACTTGTGGTGATCCACATTATCCTTTGCGAATATGCATAAAAACATTTTTATAAGTTATCTGAAGGACTTCTATTGGGTGTTTTTTCATGAATATTTAATATGTAGCAACTCTATTGACACAAGAATTTCAGTAGCACGATTATAGCAAATAATATATTCATTTTTTTTAAAGTGGTCCTTTGTTTACATCTTTACCGATAACTGATAAGATGGAAAATGGAAAATCTGCATAGAAGAGAATGCCAATTAATGATATAGAAGAGGTTCATAAACATTACGAACCGCGTGTCATGCTGACTTAGATGACCATTATGAATGATCTAATTTCAATTCATTAAAAATTTAAAGCGCCATTTATTTGCTTCTGTTACAACTCATTAGATAAATCATGCCAGCTTTTTGACTGCGTAAGCAGTTACTGGATTTCAATGAACCATAAAAATCGCCTGCAAGGTAAGCATACATCTCTTAGGTTCACACTGATGAATTCACTAATACTAATGATGTTCTGTTCTAAAATCAGTGGAAATAGCTCAAATACTTCTTTATTTCTTCATTCGAAGCTCAGATCAGCTCACATTTTAGCCTGACGGTTGCATTCATGATTCCTCAACATTTTACTCTGATTTTTTTAATTGAACAAGTTATCAAGGCCGGTACAAGTTAAACTGATTACTTTTTCGTGACCGCACATAAAACAAATTATTTCTTTCTGATTGACTTATTATGACTTCAATTTTTGCATAAAAAATAGGAATATTTTGTGTTACGGTCTGAGAATAATATTATTTGGAAATATGAACATTCACGCTTATAACAAGTATTATTTAATTGATTAAACTTTTCTGTGCTACATTTTATCTGTTTTTGATTGCAGAGGTTTTATCGAATTGATGAGGGAGACTTAATGTGGTATTTTGAGATATTTACTGGGTTGTAACTTTGACCATTTGTGTGTACAAAATAGAACAACGTTTCAACTCTAATCATACTGTCGTGATATAGTTTTAATCCTAGTTATTTATGCAAATATTACATTTATATTTACAAGGAAGTGAAGTCAAGTTCAAGTTACAAGTGTTTTTTTCTACTGCTAACTCACGACTGACTAGCCACAGAAAAAAAAATGTAAAAAGTATGCTTGTGTACCTGACATGACATAAACACAAAAGACCTGAACAAGGGCAACCTAGACGGATGATAGGTATTAATACATAATATAGGTATTCATTATTAAAGCAAAGGGTTGAGTTGAGGTCTACTGACGGGCAATCAACAAAGAGCATACGTAAAAAGCCAGCAGCAGGGCCAGAGAAGTGAACTAAAATACGATATGAACGACTGCTAAAAACAAGGAAATAAAAATCTAGCTCTCTGACAAATAAAAAAACTTTTCGTCTAGTTAGCAATCAACAGTAATCACCAGTAGCAAAAAACATCTCATGTAAAACTGTGATTCTGACGAATTTCGTTTTTTACTTCACATGTGCCGAGTGCCGACGTACCTCTTTTCACAACTAAATATACATATCACCTTTTGCCTTGGTTTGTAGCATTGTCAAGCAGAAATGTTGAAAAAGTGAGCATAGTTTGCGGCATGGCATATCAACGAAGTTGCATGGCATGTAGTAGTACTTGTTAGCAAGTCTAGTGGAGTTTTCTGAAATCATTGAAGTCGCCAATCACTCCAAACAACTTGCCACTTCTGATCACGGTACTGCTAATCGACTTGGCAGAAAAACTTCAACTACCTATTTCACAAAACTGTATTTTTATGTACGTAGATGGATACAATATTCACTACTGATCGATTGACCAACAACTAACCGTGCACATATCGAGTTTATAGATAGAAGAAAAACAACCATTTTTTTCTACTGACCGTCAGCACTAGTAGCAGAGTTGTAAGTAATGTGTGTCCTTTAGGTATTCATTGTTGTTGAATTTTTATCGCCACCATGAACTTGTTGTGGCAAGTTGATTGGCAATCTATAACCAAAGTTGATTGCGGCTTAAAGTGCATTTTTTTGCTTATTACGTTGCAAAAATTTGTATACTGTAAAAAACGGAAATGTCTATTACGTAGTATTCCAGTCCTAAAGACCCTTTTGCTATTTGCTACTTTATTTTAGTTTATGAATTTTATCCTAATTTTGTGTAAATATATGTTAATTGCTGTAATAGTTGAATCACTAGTATTTGTCATTTTCATTTATTACATTCATCGTCAGTCAGAAAAAAAACTAGGGTTGGTCAATTACTGTTGTCGCCGTACGTACGTCGTAAATTGTTGCACTTGCTTACTTCTTCATGGTATTTCTGGCTTTACTTGGGTGGTTATTAAGCACTTTTGTTAATTTGTTCCTTGCTCAAAAGATTGTAAACCGTACATTAACTTAACACATACTTTGTCATTAAAACAACTCGTAACACGAGGACAAAAAACAACTGTGTAAGGAGCTATTTTGTCTTTTTAGTATGATAAAATCTACGTATGTATTTATAGCTATTATTATCGTCAAACTGAAAGGATACTTGATATGTCCACTGCAATGACTACACATTTGTACTTAAAAAAGTACCAAAAAACCCAAGAGATTAGACGATTATGTCAGCCACGCCTTGTCGGACTTGCTACTTTATGATCTTCACTTTATCACTTATTTTGTCCACTTAAACAAGCACAAAGGTCGATTTTCAAAATGGTTATATTGTGCTTCTCAAATGGGAAACCTTAGTATTAATTATGCGAAATTATACTTGACATAAAGTAAAAATGGTTAAAAAGATGTTTTCAGATAAGAACCAATGATCCAATGACCCTTGCCACTTTGCATCATATATAAAGTGTAACTTGAAACTACTTTTTTCATTTGGGTGCGTTTATATTAATTTGCTGCAAGTATGGTTTGAAACAGGACTTTTTGTGAGACATGGTCATAAAACACAAGGAAGGAGTGAGCTTACTCGGGCGAGTGCAGATGATGAAAGAAAACATTCAATTATCTTTGCAAAAGTAGAGTTTGTCGCAACTTACTACAATTACAAATTATAGCAATTTAAGCTCTGCCTATTATCAGACTTAACTGGAACATACATGTTCGTCAGGCAAGTTAATAAGCTTTGTACAATCTATGACGAATTCTATGTTGAGTAAATATCAGTTTAAGTTGCCTTCGAAAAAAGGCTTGAACGGTTTTTGTTGTCAAGTACTTTATGAAGTACTGACACTCAGAAAACAACGATATAATGATTATCTCAAATTCTGACATCCTTTATTGACCAGTCGTTTTACGTCTGTAGAAAACACATACAAAGGCGATGATGTAATAAAAACACATGTCCACTTCCAAAAGTAACACGCACATCAAATTACTTTTTTGCTCCGTGAACTAAATAAACAGTACACTCAAAAAACTGAAAATACAATAATTCTTCTCGTTAAAGCTTGTACAAATACGGAATTAAATGAAACAATAACCTTTTTTAAGCTTGATTGTTTCCAATTAGCTCTTGTTGGCATCTTTAACGTGGCCTTCTTTCAAAGCGTTCTGACACATGCCAAAGTTTAACTAGAAAATCATCGAAAACTAGGCTTAAAATAAACAGTGTTAACATTACAACACTAATTTTTTAAATGTATACTGACTGAACATAATAACTACTTCAAAAACTTGAACATGAAAAATTAAAAACATATAAAAAAACTAAATTACTTTACAATACCAGCCTGTTGTATCTTTTTTTTTATCAAAATGTGCGTCTTACCCATTAAAACATCCCATGTCCAAAACATCGACTTTCTTGCTTGCATGAAATTCATTTCAAGTAGATTTTAGTATATAGCATCTTCCCTTGAATCAATGCCATTATCAACATCCTCTCATTCACATCTCATCCCACACATAATATTCACTGCCATTCATTTATGAGTCATGACAAGTCTAAAGAAATAATGTCGGTTCTGGAATTTTTCTGAAACGAAGAATGATACCCACATTCGTTTTCTTTTATCATTCTGCCTGTAGTTTTTCCTTTTCTTTTCCAGCTTTACACATATGTGGTAAAGTTGTAAAGCATATGTATGGTCTAGAGTCTAGAGATGTTGAAAAGTTGGCTATGACTGATGACACGGTTAATGATAGTATTATTGTCAATCTCGGAAATTGAAGTGTTTGCAAAAAAGTGGATTACATTTTACTGCTAGATTAGCGATGAACAATGAAGATGTGTGTTGTAGACTTTGTGGTTTCTCATTACACCAAACACTCACGTTTGAAGAACGCCTTTAATGCTTTTAGCTTCGCATACTGTTCTACTGTGTTTAAACGCTGTGTCAACAACATCAAGAAGCAAAATATACATCTATTGTGCCACTCTGATCAATAACATCTTCAGTATCAGACATCAAACACATGCTCATGGTTTTTTGTTGATTAAGTAGATAGAAAATGTTATATAGACTTGGTTGGTTTCTTGTAGCAAAAGAATAGGGATCCACTAATTCAATTTCGTCACACATTTTATCTTTAGTCACTGCCAACACCAAACGTAAAACTTTACATTGTCTACCAAAATCGCGTATCAAAATAATAATATTGATGATACAAGATACGAATATAGATGCTTTATAGGTAGGTCGACGAAAAGAAGAAAATGTAAATAAAGTAAAAAGGAAGAATAGAACAAAAGAAGCTACAAAGTGAAGAGTAAGAGGTTTGTAATAGTTTGTATGCTTGAGCATATTATTATTTTGGAAACTGGGTCTCACACCACCAGCCAGGCCGCCGACGACGACGACAATAGACAACAACGTGACAGATCCATCTCGTCGTAAATAATCCTATATTTTACGGCCATGACAGTAAATTAAAGTGGCACTCACTTTACTTATTTAATATGTAGGTACGGTGAGTACTTCAGCATATATGCATGTGTACTATGATGATATGATATGGTATTAATATTAATAATGCACGTTTTTCAAAGAACCGTACCACTGCTACCACCACTTTTCCCACAAAGTCCAATTTATTCCTCTTGGTTATTCCATTATATTTTATAATCTTGTAAAAGTTAAAGAATGGAATAATATTGATATATTCAAGAGACTTCACATCCTTATAAAATTATTTATGCACAAGCTTAATAATGCAATATTTATAACGTCTCCCTGAAACTTTTTCAAAGATACACCACCGTGAAAAAAGAACGTTGAAAAAGCTTTCTCTGGTTCACCGTCAAGTCGTAAATTGAGTGAACCCATACGTATTCGTATTCAATGGGTCACTACGTTTTTACTGGTGTCACTTGAAAACGCCGGTGGGGATGTCGATGTAACATCATCAACATTGCATCGCCACGATAAATTAAGTGATCGCACGGCACGACCATGGCGTAAAAAAGTAACGTGTACGTGCTGCTTCATCTAATATACAATTTGTTTCTTTTGCTCTTGGAATTTAAAACAACAAAATGTAGTTCAATACCAATGCCACACACTTCATGGACACTTACTTGTCGATGGTGAGTATGTGATGTGTTTGAAAAGAATGCAAGAACACGAAATATAAACAGATTCATACTATTGTATCCGCAATATTTTTTTTTGTTTTTGAAGGAAGCTGTAAATTTTAAAACTCTGTGTGTATTCAACGAGATGTTATAAAAACAAAAGACATTTTGTTCATCTCTTGCCTTCTTCTCCGTCGTAAAGTTCTTTTAAATAGTTTAGCTGTCATATCCAAGCCCAATCCATTTTTAGACTTGAGCATTTTACATTTGTAATTTTCTCTATCTATGAAAAGTGAAGCATGTGCTGCCTGTCAAGAACAGCATCAATCAATCAAGTTAATGTAATGTAGTCAGCAATGCAGTATCAGCATCAACCATAACTAAAGAAGCGTTACTAGTTTGCTGTCTTTCAGTGGGTGAAAATCCACATAAGCGGTCTGTTCCAATGAAAACCATGCTACCGCATCGTCAATAAGAAGGATATCCTGAAAGCACGAACTATCATCTTTCAATCCAGCAGCTAAACTGTTGACTGACTAAAATAATAGATGCCTTTTGGTGGTCTTTTTTTGGTACTGCGAAAGCATGCGTGCAATGTTGTTTCACCAGTTTAAGTAGATAATACCACCGTCGCTTTCTTTCCCTTTCCTCCTTTATTTATCTAATGCACCTTCACTGCATTTAAATTAAGCGAACATCCAACAAAGTATCCCTTTTTTTCTTCTAAAGCTCCCCAACAGCGGCTATATCCGCTCAGTATGGACATAAAGAAAACAAAATAAATGATTCTACCATTGAAGCGGTCTTTTTTCTCTTTTATCCCTGTTCCAAGTCGTCGTAAAATGCATTATATATAGAACTCGATTTCATGCATGTTTCTAAGAACGCGTGCTTTATTTAACTCAACCAGCAATATAATGACGATGGTAATGCTTGACTGAAAGCAATAGATATTATTGTTTGTGTAACTTTTTTCTCTTTAAATGCAGCATGACGTTTGGCCAGTGACGCTGATGATGATAACCATTTCATGGATGTTTTTATGTACAGTGTACCAGGAACAAGAGCAATGTAATCCGATCAAAGCAAGAAAGCGAAAAGGTACTTTTCTTGACGGAACTTTAGCAATTTAAAGTACGTCTTCAGTAAGAACATATTTATATTGAAGATCTTTAGATCTTTCAAGTACCAATTTATCCAGCACATAATGGTTTCGTTGCAATCGTAATATGAACGGTGAATATAAAAAGAGAACGCCTTATGAGTACATGGTAAAAACCAAGGGCTTAAATTTTCGCTTGGCACTTGTATTTATTAGCATTTCTAAATGTGAAACTGAAACCTTTGATGTAATAAAAAATTTAATTAAATATTTGACATTTTTTTAAAAAGCTATAAACTCAAGTTGGACATTCAAAAATTAAGTTACAAAATTGCAAATGGTAAAGATATCTAGTGGTGGATGGTTCAATTTGAGTGGTTGTATTGTATAATTCGTATTAAATCACAAAACATGAATGACACAGAAAACATAAATGCACCAAATATTTTAAAGGAAATATGCAATTTTAACATTTAATACATATTACAACAAGATTTCGCACAAAGTTTGAAATATTTGTATGTTTTAGTCCAGGAATGATTTATGGTACACCAGGATAGCTCCAACAGCCAAGCCAAATTGCTTGGGATGCCAAAATGTTACAATTGTGTAAACTATCAAACAGAGCTAAACTGACGAAATCCATTCATAATGCACACTTGTTCTCAGCGGTAGGGCATCATGATGATGCTACTGGGATCTGGGGACATAAAAAAGCTAAAAATCGACCTTTCGTTAAGCTTTTAGTATTACGTGTGATATCATATATCAACAACGCCATCAACGTCTCCATTTCTTCCCAGAAACAAGGACAGTATTGAAGACATTGACGTACATTTGTTGTTGTTTGTTTGTGAATAGCTCAGTCAGGGTATATTGCTTTACAATGATGTCAACCAACGTAACGGAAATACATATGTATAATAAATGGTTTCGAGCATGTGGTGTGCAAAGTACGGCAGTTTCGTTGTGCCGTTTTGGGTCGTCAGTTCAGAAGACGAATACATCAATCTGTCGCTCAAATTGACAAAATTCGCAGGAGAGCTCTTTTCCACAATTTCATTTCAACGAAATCCAATCACAAAATTCATGTAAATAAAACGTCCATAAAAATGACATTTACCACGGTAAAAAAGGCTCCCATGAACGTAATAGACAGACTAATAAAATTACAATATACACTTAACACAAAACGAAATTACATAGATATACTCATGACTTTGTCATGAAATGGGTAATATAATATTTTCATGCCATATGTGCTTATATTATAAATATATATTATGTACAAGATTGAAAAGGTTACATCTTAGATACAAAACGCAAACATTGAAAAAGATTAATTTTATGCTCTTTGCTGAATAAAGGTGTACCCAAGTACCCATTCAGCGACAGAAACTGTTCAAAGTTTTCAATCTCAGATGGCAAGCAAGGCAGTTGATGTTTTGGCTTGGCGTGTCTCTTTTATAACATTCTTTACAAAATGGAGACTTACATCATCACTCCATTCCACTCGAATTCTCATAAAATCAGAGTATATATCGACATGAATATAAATCCTGCTAGTTTGTAGTCTTTTACATGAGTCACCTTTATACATGTACAACAATGCACTACGTTTAAATTAAAAAAGAGAACTTTTACTTTTTGGATAAAGCAACATATTTTGCGTAGGTTTAAGTTTATCCTAGCATATGAGTATATCTATCCAGTTTCTCCACTTCTCTGTATCTTCTCTATTCTATGTCAAAGAATATCGTCAAACTGAGTAATATGCCATGCCGTCGTTAGTTTTACTTTTCATCATCATTTCATACATGTTGTTGTATAGTAAGTTATTTGTACCAAGGCTAACTGACCTCGTTCGTGCAAAATGCAATTCAAGTTAAAAGCAGTGGTGGCGATTTAAGAGAAAGAAAGTGATACAAGCAAAAAACCAGTGTATATACATGGTGCAGAGAAGAGTGAAGACGTAAACAAAACATGGCGTGACACATAAAATCAAGTTGTAGGTATCATCATTACTGTCAGCCTTGCAAGCTATAATTTACAACTTTTAACAAAATACAATGAGGAGCCACCACCACCTGAGCTGATGTGTCTATATCTAATTGTCATAAAATATGGCCGCATATTGGTAATTTTCAGTCCCTTTTTGTAATCATCGCCACTCAATGCATAATGGAATCAATAGCAGTTCTCAGATTCTCTGACGGACGACCACTTGGCCATTTAAACTTTAACAATCAACACAAAAAGTCCTCATTTCGTTCGTCAAAGCAAACTGCATGTGCTTACAAACGACTTTAATGCGTGATGCTAAGTTTTGATAAATCGATTAGTTAGCAAAAGTACAAAAAGAGGATGGTAAATGGAAGAAAATGGTTTGCATAAGCGTAAAATTTATTCCTCGGCTATATAGTATCTAATTTAACTTAAAATGAAATCAATTACGACTCGAGAAGAAGCAGTAATTGATTTTTTCATGAAGTTATCGTGTGCATTATGTACGGCTCGGTTAAGTGATGATCAGAATCAGAATTGATATTGAAAACAAATATACGGAAAATAATCAAAGAATTGACATATGAAAAAATTGCATGATAAATGTCGTTAGCAAAATTAATTAAAATCGTTCCTCGCGGTACTCTTAGATGACTTGCTTGCGAAGAAAAGGATTGATACTTTTAATTAATAGTGTATTTGACGAACTCTTCATATTTGATCATGAACGGCTTGGGTCGCACTTACCGCGATGTGGCAAATATTAATTTTATTTTCTGCATCACGTAAATACTAAATAGAAAAAAGCATTATTGCGCACGCGTTCGCAATTCAATGTAAATACCAAGGGTTTTGACTATGACAACACAATATAATATAACTTCGATAACCTAATAGGTATGGTGAGTAGAGGCTTTTCG
>JAQIWN010003706.1:0-12552 GCA_034699025.1 Entomobrya cf. arborea Gr-Col-00668
TATGAAGATTTTGAGAAAGTTGGGGTTCCAGGCAATGCATTGGATTTCAAGGCGGAGTTGGAGGAAAGACTTGAAGTAGAATTTCAGCTAGTGAAAGCCAGGAATGACCAAAATTGGGAACTGTCACACAGCAAAGCTAAAAACTTTGTGAAAGATAGTCAACGCCGATACCAAGAATCAATGAAGCCAGCCAAAGATACTGTTAGGAACGTGGAAGACTTGGAAGCATTGCATCTGAAAGCTTTTCAGGAGGCAAGGGAATATTTCGCTAAACAATGTCCAGCAAAAGATGACCCAGATTTTGTTGCCCTGTACGAAAAGGATCTGGAGGACGAGATCGAGGACACGTACCAAGAACTGAAGGATCTGTTTGAAATGAAACAGCAGGAGATTAAAAGGCAAAATGAAGTGGAGCGAAAGAAATACCCTAAATTTTTCCCTCAAGAGAAAGAAAGCACTGCGAAAGGACGGATTGTGACACTTCTCAAAGAATTAGAAAATGGCAATGAAAAATACAAGATGAAGTATAACCAAGACATTGATGATGTACTGAGTCGATTTCCCAATGAAGTTGAAATCAGAGATTTAAGCCAACACCACGACAGCATTCGAGCAAAAGCTATGAATCAACTGGAGATGGAAATCAAATCTAAAGTTAAGGAAATCGTGGAAAATCGGCAGAAAGATTTGCATTGTCATATTGAAAATTATTGGCCGAAAGTGTTAAAGAAGGCTACTGAAATCAACAATGAGTTGAGGATGAGAAAATTACAAGGTGAATTTAATAAAATTATTTTGAAATCCAAGATGAAGTATATCGAAGACATTGAGGCTGTGCTAATTCAGTATCCGGATGGAATGGAAACAAAAGTTCTAAGGAAGCTTAATAACAGTATTCAGACAAAAGCTATGAAATTACTCGAGATGGAAATCAAATCAAAAGTGGGGAAAGATGAGCCTGTGGAAATTCATCAGAAAGTTTTGCAAAGCCATATTGATAGTTATTCGTCGATCGTATTGGATACCAATCTCAAAAATCTCGCAAGAAAAAAGGAGAGAGACGAGGAAAAACAACGTCAGCAGAAGAAGATTGAAGCCCTGAGAAATTTGCAGTATACGAAGGGACCCCAACCAGCCACATCTTCATCGACTACTGTTCCCCTGCCCAGACCTCAGCAGCAGAACGATTCGAAAGAAAAGAGTGCGTTACATGCAGACAAGAAAACAACACTAAAAACACCTCTTGTATTTCATTTGCAATCGTCACGTATTATAATGGCAATGGACATTAACGGATATCCAGTGGTTTTGGAAAATGAATTAGGAGAAAAGCAAACCCCAGCCTGTGTTGCTTTCACCTCAGAAAATACATTTGTCTATGGCTCTTCAGCATTTGCACTGGCTCGTGGTGAGGATGAATCTAATTCTGGAAAAGTCTTCTTTTGGAGTATTGCTGACTTTTTCGTAAATAGCTGCACATACACGACTGCAAGAACGGTGGTGCGCATCAAGGGAACGGATCACGAAATTACACCTGAGTTCATGCTCGCTGTTTTGTTGAGCAATTTAAAGGAAACTGTGGAAGATCAAATGCACGGTCAATTTACGACAACTGTAATTGCTATTCCATTTTCGTTTTCCAGTCCGCAACGTATTCAGGTCAAGGATGCAGCAAAAATAGCTGGATTTTCTGAAGTATATTTGGTCAACGAGGCGTCTGCAGCAGCGTACAATTTCATATTAAGTCCAATACGTTCAGATTACGCTGACGAGGTGCTTGTCCTTTCCGAAAACTTTGATCTTGTTGATGCTTTTGTGTATCAATACAATGGATTCACTAAGAAGTTGATAATGTTGGCACATGCGAGTAACTGCGAAATCGAAAATGAGAAAAAAAGAGTATCGACAGCAGTAAAAGGTACCAAATGCATGTCTCAAGGCTTGACAATGCTTTTAAGTTACATGTCACCCATCGGGAATGAATCGAGATCCGATGATGTCACAACTGCATCTGTTCGAAAAGTATGCAAACTTGCGATTGATGAGGCACATAATAGTAATTCCAGATTCAAGCCGATGGAAATACTTAATTTATGTGAGAACTTGGAAAGATGGGGTGAAACTTTCAGCACTGCTTCATTAGATATCGGGAGAAAACCTAGTGATATCAACCAAGAAAACGCTGTTATTGTTGGAGCGGTCGCTCTCAGTAAAAACCCAAAGGATATTGGGCGTATCGTACGTGACAAGCTAGCATACAGTGTGTTCCGAACACAGTCACCTGCAGGAGTTGTTATGGTCGGCTCCAAGAAAGACAAGTTGCCAGTTGATACAGTTAAGTGTCCAACTGTGTTGCCAGGTGGTGTTTGTGAAACTTTGTTTTATCAAGAAGTCCTTGGATACAAGCATGATATTGGTAGTTTGGCAGTAGTTGATAAGGTTATGAAAGATCAGTACATTGAGCTTTATATAGCTGTTAATAACGAAGGAATCGTTAAATTCAAATACGTCACCAAGAATTCGTTACGTTCAAATATGAAATGCTTCTCTTCTGAGCATATTCCTGAGGAGCTGATAAAATGGAAAACTCCTAATTTGACTGATAAGCAACTTGTCAGGATGATCTCTCTATTGAACTCGATTAAAATTCCTAAAGAAGACCCGGCCCTAGCTCAAGCCAAAACCTACGTTCTTGAGAAATGCCAAGAAATGGAGAAAAAAATTGCTGGTGACAAATTCAAAATGAAGTCAGATCTCGCCAAAGAAATGGTTGCGCAAAAAATTGAAGAAGCCAAAAAAGTTGCTTCCCATGCAAAAGCTTCATTGGATGATATTCTTAAGCAGATGGACTCCCTTCAAAGATTGTGTGATAAATATGATAAGAAATGAGTAAGCCATTAACATAAAAATTAATTCATACAATTTGTAGTGATGTTTTTGAGTTCGACATTTTTTGCTCTAATTTATATCTTTGAAAATTACAGGGAGGCGACATATATGGATTTTGATGTTTCCAGAGAAAGCTAGTACAAAGTCTTTATACAGCTAAATAAAATCACGCTGCATTTATACTTATACTTTGTGATTCTTTTTCCTAATTATTAAAATAAGTAATTAAATCATGTCGATTTCGCATAATGTACCTATTTAAATACTGTTACCTCAGATCTGATTTGTTTATTTGGCAAGGTTTTTTTTTCTGCATTCTATAATTGTATAAGTACATATTATTGTGTTTCATTGTCATAAACATTTCCTTCACATTTTTGTTGCATGTTTTCATATTATTTCATAATAATTTAGTTTCGTATTTCCTTCAGGTGACTTCAATTGTCACGAAAGGTATTTGATTTCAAATGGAAAACAAAGAAAACGAATCTGTATTTTTTCTAAATGCTTACGTGTTACTTTTGTATTTTGGCAACGGTTTAAATTTTAGCAGCAACCTAATTTTTATTTTTAGCTTTTTCCTCTCAAACATTACAACTTTTGCATCTCGCATCCACTACATATATTTCCATTTCATCACTATTAAACTATTATCATGTTCATACAACCAAGGTGAATGAATCAACTGCCACAGAAAAAGGGCTATATACATAATAGATATAGAGTTATAGGCAGTGACAATGAATATAAAGTTTGTACTAAACAAAATTGTAATAGAGTCAATCATGAATCATGACCATTTCCATTTCATGACAAATTGCATGAAAATACATGGAATGAATCAAATACAAGTGAAGTGGCGGATGGTAACTTACTTGTGACCTTCAGTGATTATCAGTATCATGTTATTTTTTATCCTGCTTTGAAAACTGCACTTCTCAATATACATTCAGCTGCCAAGTGTTGTCATTTTGTCATGCTAATGGTTATTGCCATTTCCATAAAAACTAGATCATATAAAAAAGAATACATCTATAGTTTAATACTACATACTAAACTAACTTTTAAACATTGAACTGCATACAGTCACCATTGCAAGATAAAAGATGCATCTTACACACATTTACGTGCAAACACAATTTGGGTTTGAGTTTGGGACGGACGTGTGTCACTTGGACTTCAACACACGAAAATATGGAGAATTTCGTCAATACTTTTGCCCAAAACGTTTTCTTTTTATAGACAGTAACTGATAACTGACATTTCAGTAATATTATGTCATCAAATTTCAGTGTCATCACCATTATATATTGAGCTTGATGTTGATAAGTTTTCCTGTATAACATTTTAGTGCTCTTTAAGTTCTATTGCACTAAATACGGATGGCTTTGACAATAAGCCTAAAGTAAAGTAGTTGTCCTGTGTCCACGCACCCACACATTTGTTTGGAGTGCAACATTCATACAACAGAAGAGTGTACAATATCCCTTTTTACAGTAATGGATTCAAAAAGGTCCTTACCGCCACGCAGTCCTCTTATGGAACTTGAACATGGACACGTGACTTTCCTGTGTTAAAGCTCCATAAGAGCACTGCGGGGCGGGAAGGACCTTTTTAAATCTGTTACTGTACAGCCGTCACCAAGGTAAATAATTGATTGAGGTGACAAAATTCTGTGGTGATGAATTGTTATTATCAGTTCTATTGGAATAGTTTCGAAAGAAAGTTGGTATAATATCTTTTTTTCTCTGATTTTCTTTCAGATAGTTTAGGGGAACTGCTGAGCGTAATGGATAGACAAACAGGCAAACCGTCATTGCAGGAAACACCTCCAGCTGCCCCTCCATCTCAGGAAGAATCAAAATCTCGTTGTTCAGAACCGGAAGTGGCGGAGGTAAACAATTTGCTTTCCCGGATAAAAGTAGACGTCCCGGGTCAGGGTGTACCCAACGGGACCCCTATGGGGAAAATTTTTTTATTGCATAAATCATCATTATATGGCATGAAACGTCCACATCTGGTGTCACTTTGCCGATTTCAAATACAAAATTTTGAGATACTGGGTCGACGACACTTAGAAAATTTTTGATCAAAAAAATTTTTTTGGGTCAAACTCGCAATATGTATATAGTAATCGACTAAACACGACCTTCTGAACATTTTTGGCCGAATAAAGTTTTTCGATTTACCTCACCGTTTTCGAGTTATGGCACTACAAACTTTTTTTTGGACATAGTCGATTTTTTGACATTGTGAATTTTAGTCAACTTAGCAGGTTAGGTTAGGCCAGGTTAGGTTGGGTAACCTAACCTAACCTGACTTAACCATGATGATTTGTGCAATAAAAAAAATTAGGGGTCCCGTTGGGTACACCCTGACCGTTACCGCCTTACACTGAGTTTTACCTCAAAACTCGAAGAAAAAAGGTTTTCCGCGCTTTTCCGATGAAGTAGTATTTCAATTTGAAAAATGACTTCAGATTTGTAATCTGCGTCATCAGTTACCCCTGTAAACTGAGTTTCACCTCAAAATTCGAAGATCTACGGTTTCCCGCGCTTTTCCAATGGCGTAGTATTTCAAATTTGAATACTGACTCCATATGCGTAATCTATGTCATCAGTTACCCCCATAAACCGAGTTTCACATCGTAACTCGAACAAAAAAGGTTTCCCGCGCTTTTCCGATCACTTAGTATTTCAAATTTGAAAATTGACCTCGAATTCAAAATCAGCTCCCTTAAAAACGTTTACACACCCAGTTTTAACCTTTAACTCGCTTACTTGAAGATTATGTACAGTTGCTATGCTAAAACGCCACCCAACAAAAACACAACAAACAAACAGAAGAAATGTGTCCAAGAACGACCCAGATCAAGCTTTGCTTATGATACGATATTAGTTAACTATTTGAAATAGCGTGTTACAAATAGTTTCCACAGTTAGAAGGTAAACTGTCAGTCGTTTATTATGGTACCGTTAATGGTACTAAACTATAACTAGTTTGATTTTTTGATTATGATTTATGGAAATCAAACAGACTTTTTCGTCTAAAGCATGCGTAATGCATTTTTAAATCTAAAACGAATATCATGACAGTGAAGTCAACACTTATGCAGTAATTCATAGTGATTATTGAAACCTTTCGCATTTAAAAGTGAAATTAGAAAAAAGGAGTGCAAGTTTAAAAAAAAATATGTAATTAGCACATACAAAAAAAATCTTACAGACAGTCGTGCATAAAAAAATTCTGACGAGAAATTCAATCCTAAATTCTATATCAGAATGATGAATATATACATGATCAACTTCTAAAAAGAATAATACATATTGATAGCAAATACATGTCATTAGAATGAAAATTATCAATTAAACTTTTATTCACTATCGAAAGCGAAGCTTGATGAGATAGTTAATGCGATTGCAATGCTGTCTGTCTGTCTGTGTGTCCGTGATCGATCACGATATTTCATAAACAACTTGACCGATTGACACCAAACTTGGTACACAACTTCCTTAGGTCAATATCTCCTATGGGATTGAATTTCAGACCCGCAGGTCAGCTGTGACCGGAGATATGGGGGTCAAAAGATCCCATACATTTTAAATGGCATTTTTATATTATTTATTCAGACAACATGAAACAAATAATGATGGCAACAAAATCATACAAACTTGAAGTCGTGAGAAAATGTCAGAAAACACTGGGAAAACTTGGGAAAATTTCTGAAAACACTGGGGCAACATTGGAAAATGTCAGAAAACACTGGGAAAACTTGGGAAAAATTCTGAAAACACTGGGGCAACATCGGAAAATGACAAAACACTGGGGCAACGTGGGAAAATGTCAGAAAAGTTTTTTGAGTTCACTTTCATCTCATCATTCGCTGATTTTGGCTTTCGATAGTTGCATATTAGAATTTTACATTCTTCTCATTTACCTATCTGCATGTATTGGAGCGGGGATCTGAGGGTCCCTTATACTCCGTGGTGCGTCGAAAGAAGTAGCAAGGTCAAAGGAAGATATTAGTAGGATGTAAATATTATGGTAAAATGGATTGATTGATGTTAGGATGAGTGGATTGAATGAGGAAATTTTATTGAGTGACTTGAACTTGGATTGAATTATTGATTGAGGCTGAATGATTGAGACTGAATGAATGTGATTGAATGAATGAAACTGAATAAATGAATTTGAAGTTTCTGGGCTTCTCTGCACAAACTGAGGAATGAGACAAAAACTGTAACTTGAAAGTAAATGAAAAGCAACAAACAAGTGAAAAATTAGTCTCAAGAAAAATATACCAAGTATGTTTTATTTAAGTAAAAGGACGAGTGAGTGTTGTAAGTACTCACACGCCAAGATCGTGAATGAGAAGCCATCGAAGAATTACAAATTACTTGTATTTATAACTTCGTACATAAACGGTAAATCAAATGGTAAAACATCAAGATTGCATGAAAGTTATTTTAGAACGTTGAATTAGTGAGCTGAGAACATTTAGGTAGTTTACAGACAGCAGCACACGCGTACATGTTTCTAGGTCAGATAAAAACAAGGACAAGTGCATTGAATTTACATATCAGTAATGTTAGAATGATAATTTTTACTTCTGCGTTACATCAAATGAAACTTTTTATGGATGTTTCAATACTATTAGACCTTTACTAGTTAGTATTGCGATAAAACAGTTCCCTGAGCGTACAGTTTTTAATATAAATAAAACCATATCTTATCATTCATTCAACATGTGATACTCTATACTAGTTTACACTAATACAAACAAAAGGTATTGTTGAATGGAATTGTTTTGCTTTAAAAATTATTCAAATGATTGAAAACCCACAACGAAAGTCAGGCTTAATGGAAACTTACAAAAAGGTTACTTGAAACAAGAAAATATTTACAAAAAGCATGCATAAAATAAATACTTAGCCTAAACATAGCCTATGCTATCCAACTAAGCTTTCTCTTCCCCATCGGCAAATCTTGTTGAAGTTGATCCTAGTTTTATTACTGTCAGAAACGTTTCATTGTTTTTTCTGTATGCGTGTTGATCGTACAGCAAGTTTCGTTTTTTGACTAAAATATATGAAAATTACTCTTTTCTCTTAATTTTTGTCTCTTTATTGTTTTCCGGAAATGTAGTGTACACGATGCCCTTATAACAGTTAAAATTCTACCTATCCGAATGATCAGACAACTTCCTTTTGTTTATTTTTGTTTCATACATTGGGAAGAAATAGATCAACAAGTAAACTGCAATGGTAAGTGAAATAAAAGTAAGCCGGCGGTTTTGAAGAGTTTTGGGGTTATATGGAGTCATGAGGTCATTTGAGATCATGGGGTTATTTGAGTTCATGAGGCCATTTAAGGTTATGATATCATTCGGGATATATGACAGGAGGTCTTGGGATCGGAATATCATTCTAATATGATAAGCTGTTCTTTCTGTATTATAATCCACGGTCAAAATTGTAATTTAAAGTTCATGCAACTTTTAACCCGTATATCTCATTGTGTTCAGCTATTGGTCCATTGTCGGAATTAGCAATAAAAAATTGCCATTTAAAATTTATTAGTGGGGTTCACGTGACCCCAATATCTCAGGTCACAGGGGATCCTGGGTTCTAAAATTTTGTCGTGCATCAAGGTAATGACTCATTCTATATGTCTACCAAGTTTGGAGTCAATCTGTCACGAGGTTCTATGCAAAATCGCGATGCACAGAAATCGTGCTAAAAAAAGGCACAAAAAACGCACAGAAAAAGTGCACGAAAAGGAAATTATAAGTAATGCCGCACCGGCTTACTAATAACGTTAAAACTCCGATTCGGATATAATTGGTGTGAGTAATCACAACGTAAAGTTAACATTCGAAAATGTTGGAATTACAACTATACATTTCAAAGTTTGATTGCTCCAAGACCAAAGCTTTTGATAATATGTGAAAGCTAAAACACATTGAGCATACCCCAACTAAAATATTTTTCATTAATAGATCTATTAAGCTCAGTGTTCACTGAGCGTACCCCAACTAAAACATCTCATTAATAATTCTATTACACTCATGACACAATAAACGTACTCCGACTAAAACATCTTTCATTAATAATTTTATCACGCTCATTGTACACTGAGCGCATCCCAAGTAAAACTTCTTTCATTCATAATTGTATCGAACTCATTGTACACTGAGCGTAGCCCAACTAAAATATCTATCCTTAATAATTGTATCATGCTCATTATATACTGAGCGCACCCCAACTGAAACATCTTTCATTAATAATTGTATCATGCTCATTGTATACTGAACGCATCCCAAGTAAAACATCTTTCATTAATAATTGTATCAAACTCACTGTACACTGAGCGTAGCCCAACTAAAATATCTATCCTGAATAATTGTATCATGCTCATTGTATACTGAGCGCACCACAACTAAAATATCTTTCATTTTTATTTGTATTGTATCACGCTCATAGCACATTTGTGAGAAAATTCTGTGAAGAAATATTTTCTCGCAAATATACGTGTTAGAATCAATTGTAAGAAAGTTTTGTGAGGAAATATTTCCTAACGGACAATTTCTTACAAAAATCCTAATTGCTTGAAAAGCCAAGTTCAAAGGCCTAGTCTAGCAGAATCGTCGGCCGACCACAGTCCCGACGTTTGCATAAAAACATGGAGGGCTGTTAGAAAATATTTCTTTACAGATGTTTCTAACACATGCTTCTAATATGTGTATTTGTGAGAAAATAGTTCTTCACGGACGATTTCTAACAACAATTGTTATTGCATGTATTGCATCAGTAACTTCAATAACCTTCTCATGAGCTTCCCCCAGTTTTTCCCAATTTGTTTCGGAAGCCTTGCGGAGACTTGATATTTGGTATGCTGTCACTGTTGCAAAATCCAAATCCTTCACTTTCGTCAAAATGCCGTAACTTTACGTTAGTCATGATTGTACCGACACTAAACACGTAACCAACAACAATATTTTAAACTACGCAGTGCGTCAGTAGCGGCTGCTCCTAGTTTAAGATAATGTCACTATGAACTTTGAATGTTTTTTTAACTTTAAAACCGATGACTGTTAAACTTTAAAATGTCCTCACAAATTAATCCACTCTTCCTAACCACACAGTGCGTCAATAACGGCTGTGTTGCTTCCGGAAGATCCACGATTATTTTCAATTTTAAACAATTAATTACAATTAAAATTGTCACTGGCACAAATCACTAGGATAATAATCCTGGTTTCGAAGGATCAAAAAATGTTCGGGATGTGATGAATGATTTGTGTAATTTTCGAAAGAAGGACCAAGCTTTTATTAAGAGCTGCTCTGATGATTTTAATTGATAAAATGAGAATAATGTGGTAAATGATGACTGTTCATTTAACCTCCAACATTTTTGCACATAAAAAAATGAAGATGACAAAGACAGATAATTTGGTTTTCAAATATTAAAAGTAGTGAATTTATTTTCTCAAACACAATAAGCGAATTTTCTGTACTGAGAAATTAAGAAAATGTCAAATTCAGAAATAATTCAAATTGTTACAAATTCAACTGTGAAAAGGAAAGATTACAGCAATAGATAAGTCAATGTTTGCAGGCTGGTGTCTGCAAAGAAAATGTGTAGAAAATGGAATGTACAATATGGTTAGTAGACACAAAAATATCAAGGTTAAGGTTATAAGACAAAAATAGTTCCAATAGTTCCAAAGAACAGTTAGGTGGTATGATAAGCTTAAAATTACAAGTGGTCGAAAGAAACGGTATTTATATGTAGCCATAGATGGCTGACCACCCACACTTTTACAATAGCTTGTTATTATAAAAAATAAATACATGAGTTTTCATCACAGTAAACATATCATACTAATAATGTTCAAAAAAAAAACATTTTCAAATGTCAGTTTTTCGTTGTTGTTTACTCACACAAATGTTATCTAAATGGGACTTTGAGCTAATTTTAAAAGTTGGGCAAGCCTTCCCCAATATTTATCAGGTTTTGGATTTGGCCAAAACCGTTTATTGTCTGAGATATCAAGCTTTGAAATGGAGTGTTTTGACTTATATATTTTCAAGTTTCGTTAATGCTGGGTTTCTTATACACAGAATTGCTATCCAAATGGGGCTTTAAAGTTGTTGTTCTTGTAGAGCAATCTTTGCTTAGTGTTTTTATGCTTTCAGATTTGCCCAGAAGCTTTTGGTTTTTGAGATATCACACTTTTCAAAAAGTTGAGGTTTGATACCAACATTTTCAAATGTCAGTTTTTAGTTGTTGTTTACTCACACAAATGATATCCAAATATGACTTTGAGCTAATTTTCAAGTTGAGCAAGCCTTCCACAATATTTATCAGGTTTTGGATTTAGCCAAAGCCGTTTAGTGTCTGAGATATCAAGCTTTGAAATGCAGTGTTTTGATTTCTATATTTTCAAGTTTCGTTAATGCTGGGTTGCTTATACACAGTAATGCTATCCAAATGGGACTTTAAAGTTGTTGTTCTTGTAGAGCAATCTTTGCTTTCAGATTTCCTTAGAAGCTTTTGGTTTTTGAGACATCACACTATCACACAAAAAGTTCAGATTTGATACCAACATTTTCAAACGTCATATGAGAATGAGGACACTCTCAAATTTCCTTTTTCCTCTTTCCTAATGTACCTATCTGTAGCTATTCTGAGGCAAATGACCTCCTTTCGTACTTCTCGTCCAGGTGTGAATTGCCTTGTTCATGAAATAACGTAAATCATTCTTTCTGGAACCATCCGGAGATGTCACGTACACTAGCTTGATATTTTCCGTTACCTTAAACTTTGGCTGATACAACAGCCTCTTTACCTTTACATGTTATTATGTCATTTGTCATTCCATATAAAAGGCCTATGAACCTCTTAAATAAATGAGTAGTCTGATACTGAATTGCTGTCGGTTTTCATCCGTTTTTATTGATCACCTCACACGTCAGTTTTTTGTTGTTGTTCTATAAGCGTGGCCCAACTAAAAAACTTTTCATTTACGGTTGTATCACGCTCATTGTTCTAAGAGAGCGGCCAAGCTAAAACACTTTTCATTTATGGTTTATCACGCTCATTGTTCTATAAGCGTGATCGAACTAAAACCATTTTCATTTATTGTTGTATCACGCTCATTGATCTATAAACGTGGCCCAAATAAACCACTTTTCATTTATAGTTGCATCACGCTCATTGTTTTATAGGCGTGACCCAACTAAAACATTTTTTATTCATGTGTATCACGTTCATTGTTTTATAAGTGTGTCCTAACTACAACACTTTAGGTGTACATTAGGTGTGACCATACTGAAACACTTTTCATTTATAGTTGTATCAAGCTCATTGATCCATAGACGTGACCCAACTAAAACGCTTTTCATTTATGGTTGTATCAAGTTCATTGTTTTATAAGCGTGAACCAACTAAATATTTTATTATTTATGTTTGTATCACGTTCATTGTTTTATGGGCGTGTCCCAACTAAAACATTTTTCATTCATGGTTGTATTACGCTCATTGTTCAATAAGCGTGACGCAACTAAAACACTTTTCGTTTAAAGTTGTATCACGCTCATTGTTTTATAAGCGTGAACCAACTAAAACACTTTACATTTATGGTTGTATCACGCTCATTGT
>JAQIWN010003707.1:0-12551 GCA_034699025.1 Entomobrya cf. arborea Gr-Col-00668
TGACGATTATCATTAATTGAGATTAGCTCTAATGAAGAGATTTAAAAGCAGAATTTTAATCACCGCAGCCACCAAAGTTGATTTTGAATTGTAAAAAAATCAAACTGAATTTTGGGATTGTAGACTGAGCTGAATGAAAAGTTTTTGTTTGACTGAAATTCGGAATTGCTGTCCAGTAGATAAATTGAATTGACGGTTGATAATCGACATCGGTGCCTTTTGAGTGAATTTCAAGCGATTTAACTCTTAACCATTGTCTACAAAGAGAATTGATTATTAAGATGCCTTGGTTGGGTGACAGGATGGTGTCGTCGGTCGCCTGTCTCTGAATTATCGACACGAGCTCATCATGCTCACCATCAAAATAAGTTTGCATTGTTACCACTAGAAAATATTTTTTCATGCTTGTTATTTTATACGATTACTTGTTTTGAAAAAACAAAATCTGGAGTAAACCTAGACTGTAGACTTGATTTGAAGGAATCATCATAGCATTATCATTATCACATTACCTTTGCCAACTGCCAGTATTCTGCAAAGGCTGAATCAGTTGATAGTTTTGGGAGATTGGATAATCGCGACACATCGCGATTAACGCGGATAGGGAATTTTTAATCAACCTTCGATCCCTCATTCCCTTCCCATGTTAAAAAAATAAATCTTTGAATGGAAATTTCTCGAGACTTCATAAAAGGATTAAGTTGAGACTTGGATTTAATGAAAAATTCATTTATTAACGAATAAAAGTACGAATTGCGTTTTCACAATAAAGTATCAGAAAATAATAAAAATCGTCAATCAAAAAAAAACCCACAAAATTGATAATTCCCCATTTACTTTCCATGTTAAAAAAGTATATATTTGAATGGAAATATCTTGGAAATTTATAGAGGGATTAGGTTGGGATTTGGATGTAATGCAAAATTCAGTTATTAACAAATAAAAGTACGATTTGCTTTTTCACAATGAAATATCAGAAAATAATAAAAATCGCCTATCAAAAAAATCAAACGACATCAATAAAAATTAGAGTGAAGCAGACTGCATGTGCAGTGCATTTTTTAACTTGTGTGTGTATTTCTTAGGTAGTTAACACGGGAAGGACAAGCTACATGTGAATTACCTTCCACTCTTAAGCGTCTTGGTTATTCATTTGTACCTAACTATTATAAGTGTAAATGGTTGATTTGAAACTAAATCCATGAAAATTATTACACAAGAAATATTATTGTTCTGACAATTTGTTTTGCAGGCAGTGACAAGGCTGTTGAAAACATACTTGTCCTCTGATAAAAGAAAAAGAAAATTGCATGCATAATATATTATTTGTAATGTGTTTAAATAATATGCCACTTCTATAAACGTTGGATGATTAAAAACCATTAAGTGAAAAATTAGAGTAGTTAATTAATTTAATATTACATAAGTGACTATTTAGAGTGCTTAGCGTTCATTGCTCTGCGACACTATTTTGTTTGGTTTGCTCCACATGCTTAATCCACTAGAACTAATCAATTAGCAATGAAATCGGTGACATAAAATTTGGGATAAGCATAATACTTAATTTAAATATTATAACAAGAACTTTTAGCCAAATAAATATTAACATTCTAATAGTTTTACAACTGTCAAAATTTCTTTTAAATACTTACATATGTATATCAGAGTTCTTTTAAGACACATGAGAGCTTTGCTAAAAACATCTAATTAGCTAAAGAGGCTACCTTATCATAATCTTGTATTTTTTAGTCTTACAATTAAGCATCGAAAACTTGTGTCAAAAGTATTGTTGAAAAAATTTACAAATTATGTTTTCTTTAAATAAAGTAAAAAGCCCAAATCTTTTGCCACATCTGGCACAAGAAATATTTCTTTTTGATTTTACTTATGCTATTACCAACCAAAACGTTGAGTACTTTGACGAGGAAAGCTCAACTTTTACCGAAATGAATAAACGGTACTCAGTTTTCCATGATTCCACAATCCATCTACCTTCAAAGGAAATTTTAAATATTGACGTCCTAATTACCATTTTTACGCCGACTTATCCACATCATTAACTATGAAGGCTCAAATATTCCAGCAAATACTTTCCCTATTGTCCTTTCTCAATATGATGTCATCGAATATCTGTATAAAGTTGAAAGCAAAATATTGGAATCGGTACGGAAACCAATATACAGCCATCAAAAGTGTGTATTCACATTTGAAAAAGTTCAAAACAAGCCAAGCAACATAACTTGGTGCAAGCGGCACCAATTGTATATGGAATGTATTGACGTTCCCTTCATCGATAAATCCACATAGTCTAAGCAGTGGTTTTGTGAAGCACATTTATACCTGTTCCCACCCACTGATCCGATTTTTTATGATGTCATGAATGAAGAAGGAGAACTGAAAATGTTGTTACCAGGCAATCTTAAGCGATTGTTCTGGACTTTAGAGCCACATAATATACAAATTCGTGATGGGTACACAGAAGATGTCCTCCTTGTAAATAGACCAAGATTCGATGTTTTGATAAATTTTAACGAACCCATCAAACAAGGACTTTGGCTAAATGCACTGTCAAAGCAGAGCCCAAACTGGTACGATATAGCAGTAACATCAAATCGGGAGTTTCTTTCAGTTGGCTTAAAGTACGCAAACACTCGAACCTCTAAATTTCAAAGTGACTTTTTATTTGTTATACACGTTATCAATCACTAGTGTCGACACTGTGATCCTTATAAATCATTTACGTCGAAGCCAACAAAGACAATATCGCGTACAAGATTTTGCCTCTAGGCGACTCATACATTTACGCCTTTTTCGTTTATGGGATTCCACTGGACAATACCAAAGACTGATACAGTCTACAGAAACTGCTGCAAAACAATGACTTGCACTTAAACAGAATCAGATGGTCTCTAGTGTCAAGACAACTTGGAGATGTTTTCCAAAATGCATCATTTGGTAAAGCCCCACATGGTTGTCCAAGTAATATCCAGATTTCCTGCAACGACTTTTATCAGCTTTTTGTGTATATTTCCCCAAGTGGACAAATCGACTATACCCATTTTCATTTACATCGAACCTCATTAACTTTTGTAAGTTGTGCATATTTCTCTTTAGTTCGCATATTTTTTAAGTACTATATTTTCCAAAGTATAATGTCTTATTATAAAGTATTGGTAGAGCAAGGAGACCCCATAAATATACATCTTTGGAACATTCCATTTCTAGGAAGTACATTTGCTAGCTATTTATTTGTTGCTTTAGTAATAAGCAACGCGTACAAAAATGAAAACATAAATCAGCATACATTACCCAGACCCCCAATTCCTTATGATACATTTAAAGTTTCGATTGAAAATAATTTTAGCATATTTACTAGAGCAACATTTATTGGTGGATATAGTACAAACTCATTTGCTTTCCCCATGTTTGACGATATAATTAAGGGTATATCAAGACAATTTTATCATCATGTTAAAGATCCGCATCTTATAACTACCGTGTATCGAAGCGAAGTTTTTACTTTTGGACAAGCAGAAATTTCACTTAAAAGATTTTTCATGACTGCTGAAAACTTTTCAGAGACTGCCAAATATCTTATGAAGCATTCTAGAATAATACCATATTGGCAGGAACTTTTGGCGGATGCTAAAAAAGAATGTTCGTTATTCGTGCCGAATAATAGATGTGATCCCTTACGATTTTGTAATAAAACGGCAGTGTTTCTACCAACTACAGATGCTAAGAGAAAGTATGATCAAATGAAGAAAGAAGGTTTTAAAAATGTGTATTTAGGGAAAGAAAAATTAATCGAAAATAAATATGGTATAATGTTTACAAGATGGCTACATCCACATATACTACAGAGACTGAAAGGTTTATATGCATCGGGTTCAATAGAATGGTGGGACAAATATGTATTGAATTTTATTTCAAGATTAAGGGCAGAATATGAAAAGGATGATGGCCCAACGGCTTCTAACTTAGATGGAAATATTGTAGTTGTATTTACTTTAGTTCCTATAGGCTTATCGGTGGCTTTGCTAGCATTTTTAAAAGAAACCCATCAAATTATATGGAAACACGTCTCAATTTGTTTGTTTCGGGTTGCCAAAATAATCATTGATGGGATATGTTAATTAAATCGATAATCAAGGTAATGGAATTCAATAATCTGAAACGTTGTGCTCACATTAGTTGTGCTTTTAGAAATTTTATGTGAAGTTATTACAATCTGTAAATTTAAATAGTGTACTATTGTTATCCATAATTACTCACAATACCAAAATCCTTGCACAATAGCAACGCAAATATATAAAAGTTATATAAATTGATCCTTTAGAAATAGTATTAGATTTCATGTACGGACGGAATAATGCGGAAAATCTTTAGACAGAAACTATATTGAATTCACGTAAGATTGTGACCGAAGCATGTTAATAAAAGCAAACTAAATATGTTTAAAGGTTTACGTAGCATCATGTCCGAATTAGTATTTAAATTGAATTTTTCGAATAAAAGTATTTTTTGGATTGAAAAGATTATAATAAAATTGATTTATATAAAACTTAATGCTTTATCATATATCATATCTTATATGTGAGTCGATGCAATCATACTCTTAATTTCATTGCTTCATATTGATTTCCAACAATTTTTGTCTTAATGGCTACATAAATATTTCAGGAGTATTTTTTCGGTTTTAAGTTTTAAAAAATCAATTGCTTGGAAACACCCATTGAAGCTTACAAGTAACATCATATACCAAAATTGTTCTGAAGTAGTCTAGTCGTCAATGACAAACTTTAAATATCTTGATTCGTAGTTGATCTCTTGATCTAACTTATATAAGTACAACGATGTTTAGCGATAGAGCTTATAATTTGACAAATTTTGCAGTTCCAAAACTTACTAGACTAGGTGCCTGCAAGTATACATGGGATCAAAACAAAAGAATATTTGTAAAATTGCCTCGTCAAAAGTCAAACGGCAATATAATAACATTTATTTTGTTATTTGTGATGACTTGGGATCTATTTCACTTTCTTCAAATTGCTCGATTTTATTTTATCAAAAATGATCTTAACACGGCTGTTTTCTTGTTTACCTGTGTTATCGGATTCAATACTGCAATAATGTGTTACACAATCACCGTCGTTTGGGGGGACGGATTTTATCCGACAATAAATTTCATCATCATTTATTTGAGACGAATAAATTGTAAGAAGCTTTGCATTTTTGATATTTTATTAAAAGCTTTGAATTTGATTATTAATATCTTTTCTGATTTCTGAACGCAGCGGAATATTTGCCAAACTACGACCCTAACAAGAGCAAATACGTGAAAATTGTTGATTTTTGTGCAGTTCCTATACTTTTATTTTTCTTTTTGCTTGATTTAATCACGTGTACTTTTATGTTTCTTCTACCCGACGCCCCAAATATGTTTGCAAATGTGCTTCCTTCAAATATATTGCTTCAACTTGCTATTAACTGGGTAACCATTTACGTAGTCAACGTTTTATATTTAAGTCTTTGCTTCGTTTTAATTTGTGCTTGTTATTTTGGATTAATTTTTGTACCTTTAGTTGTAAGAGAATTCAAAGTGGGGCGTCGAAGCCGTGGAAAGTGTACTAATAATTTTAGGGAACCTTCTTATTTAATGATGGAATACAGAATTGTACAAATATTATTCCGAATCATAAATCAGTTTTTTGGGAAGCTTATATTGCCTGCGCAAACTGTCACAACGCTTTTGTTTGTATTTAGTGGGTATGTGGTGATAAGGCATAGAAAGCAAATGGAGGAAGCACCACTATTGATGATGTTGATTTGGACAGTGACTGGTCCAACAGTCTGGTCAGGTTTTCTTACAATGGGTGGGTACTTGCACACTCATGGTCAGGCAATTTTAATGTCTTGGAAGCAATATGAGTGGAAGTCTTCTTTTGAGCGAAAAATCATGAGTAAATTTAGAAAATCTTCGAACCCAATTATGATTTGTTATGGTAAACTTTATGTGTTACGACGTGTCAGCCTAATGGTATATGTTAAAAGTCTTACAAGAGGTTTAATGCGTGCGTTGCTTGCATTACAAACTGATGGATAATCTTAGAGCTGTAATATTTGTTTTTGCTTCCTTGACTTTAGCAAGATTTTTAGCTAGTGTTTATGTTGAATAAAAAATGAATAAATGGGAATGAAATAATAAGATGTGTCCGGAGCTAATTAGTTGCAATCAGTATACTTATAAAGTATTTGGTTGCACGATTTGATTTTTAAAACAAGCATAGCAATCATTGTTTCCTTTATTACAGCTAATGAGTATCCCTGTAATGCTATATAAATATGTGAGGTGTCTATGTAGACACGTTAAAGTTTCTAAATACACACGTATAAAAAAAATAATAGTAATTAGTTTACTTGATTGGTTTTAATTAGACTTGACGTGAAAATTATCCTAATTGTACTTTTTTAAATACCAAGTATAATTAGAAAGATACGCTTGATGTTTTTGGAAAAATTTAATTTAAAGGTTTTCTGAATTCCATAGGTTAGAAAATCAGTAGTAAAAACCAATCTGTAGAATTTTTTTATTCTTTTTCTGAAATTATAGAAACTCATGTAATTCAAGAGGCAAGTAAGTATCCCATCACTATACTTCTTTGGAACCTTCCGTATCTTGAACGTTCATTTGCTTGTTATATATTCATTGCTGTGGTAATAGGCCATGCTTATTAAAATGAAAACATAAAGTAGCGCATATTACCCAGGCTAGTAATTACTTATGACACATTGACACGTATTGATTCAAAAAAAATTTTAGTACATTTATTAGAGCAATATTTATCAGAAGATATAATGGCAACTGGTTTAAATACTCTGTGTTTGACGATATAATTCAATGTACATCAAGGAAAATTTATCATCAAGTTAAAAACATAAATCCTATGACTACTGAGTATTGCAGCGAAGTTTTTACTTTTTGGACAAGCTGAAAAGTATGTGTTTAGCTTTGTATCTAGAATAAGAGCAAAATTGGATGGAGATTCTGTAATTGAATTTACTTGAGTTACTATAGGCTTATCACTGTCTTCATTAGCAGTTTCAAATAAAATGTATCATATGTATAAAAGCAGATTTAAGTTGGTTATATTCGGGTTGCCAAAACGATCAATACTAAAATGATGGGATTTTTATAATTAAATAACAACTAAGATAGTTGAACTTGTAGTAATTTTTGTACTTTGTAGTTTAAACGATTGTGACAAAATTCCCTATCAAACCGTTGTGCCTACATTAGTTTAGATTTTAGTAATTTTACGGTGTAATAGTTGGAACATGTGAATTCAAGCAGTTTATTATCAATGTCTGTACCTACTCACAAAAATAAAATCCTTGCACAATACTGATACGAATTACTTTAAAGGTCAAAATGAATCGATATTTTTGGAAATAATATTCAGATTTTATCTACGGACGGCATAATGCGGAAAAATCATAATTTAGGAACTATATGTTCTTTAAAAAAGGTTTTGATCGCAGCATGTTAGTACAAGCGCACAAAATATGCTTAAAGTTTTACCCAGGAGGATATCAAAACGTAAAAATCAAATCAGTATTAACATTGATTTTTTTCAAATCAAGGTATTTTTGGAATCCTTGGATAATGGTTAAACTGGTTCTATGTATATTTAATTTATTACATGCAATAGATTACAAACGTAATTTTATTTCTTCATATTGATCAAATTTATTTTCCTTCTAATGGCCAAATAAAATATTTCAGGAATAATTTCTTGTTCTAAATTTAAAAAACTTAATTATTTAGAACAACCAAGCGAGGCCAACAGTAACCATCTTAAACCAATTGCAATATAAACTAGTTTCACCGCTAAAGGTAAGATTGAAATATCTGGATTTGTAGTTGAGCTCTTGACTCAACCAAATACGTGCAACGATGTTTGGCGATAGAGCTTATAATTGTGCAAATTTTGTAGTACCAAAACTTGCTAGGCTTGGTGCCTGCAAGTATACATGGGATCCTAACAAAAAGATATTTGTAAAATTGCCTTCTCAAAAGACAAACGAAAAAATCACAATGTTTATTTTGCTATTTGTAGTGGCATGGGATTTATATAATTTTATTCAAATTGCTCGATTTAACTACAATAACGATCTCAATACGGTTGTTTTCTTGTTTACCATTGTTATTGGATACAATACTTCAGTATTATGCTACATAATCTCGGTCGTTTGTGGGGACGAATTTTACCCAATATTGAATTCTATCGTGATTTATTTGAGACGAATAAATTGTAAGATACTTTGTAATATTTTTATTTTATTACAAGTTAAGCATTTATTGATTAATATCCTTTTCTGATTTCACAATGCAGCGGAATATTTGCCGAAGTATGACCCCAACAAGAGCAAATACGTGAAAATTGTAGATTTCTGTTCAATTTCTGTGTTTTTCTTTTTCTTTTTACTTGATATGATCACTTGTATTTTTATGGTTCTTTTACCCGACGCTCCAAATATGTTTGCAAATGTGCTTCCTTCCAATTTGTTGCTTCAACTTGCTGTTAACTGGTTAACACTTTACATAGTCAATGTTTTATATTCAAGCATTTGTTTCATTTTAATCTGTGCTTGTTATTTTGGATGGATATTGGTGCCACTAGTTGTAAGAGAATTTAAAGTAGGACACCGAAGCCGAGGAAAGTGTACTCATAATTTTAGGGAACCTAGTTTTTTAATAATCGAATACAGAATTGTACAAATATTATTCCGAATCATAAATCAGTTTTTTGGAAAGCTTATATTGCCCTTGCAAGCCGTTACAACGCTTTTGTTTGTATTTAGTGGGTATGTGGTGATAAGGCATAGAAAGCAAATGGAAGACGCACCACTTTTGATGATGTTGATTTGGACAGTGACTGGTCCAACAGTGTGGTCATGTATTCTTACGATGGGTGGTTACTTGCACTCTCATGGTCAGGCAATTTTAACGTCTTGGAGGCAATATGAGTGGAAGTCTTCTTTTGAGCGAAAAACAATGGGCAAATTCAGAAAATCGTCAATGCCAATTATGATTTGCTATGGAAAGGTTTATGTGATTCGACAAGTTAGTCTAATGGTGTATGTTAGAAGCCTTACAAGAGGTTTGATGCGTGCTTTGCTTACATTAAAAACCAATGGATAACCGTCGATCTGTAATATTCGTTCTTCCTTTAATCATTTTTACAATTATAAGAAATTAGTAATGACGTATTAAATTAATATATTAATTTCGATTTAGGAAAACTTGGATCACGCGTAGTTGGTATATGAACTAGGTTTTCTTAACAAAGTTGTGTTACAACTTTGGTATCAATTTTTTTTTACTGTTTTTGCATATAAATATTGAAAAGAAACAAATCATACAATATACTTTATCAAATATTTTTAATATAAATAACGATTTTTATGTTCAATCCTATCGAGAACAATCTAGCTTAATCTAGACTTCATTGATTTTATTTTTGCATGTATTCATATCTGTATTTTATGGACATCCTCTGATTTTATGAAAAGAAAATTTTTAAGTTTTATATATAAGAATATTATACTATTTTCTGCATCCTGGGCTGGTTAACAAAATCTTCTTCTAACATTTAACCATTCACAATTAAACTCTTTTGTGTGTTCGTTTCCTGTTACCTGGAAGCGGAATTAAAAGACAGATACTGTTACTTTTTATAACTGTATTTGTAATTCAAAACAACTTTCTTTGAGATGTTTGCATTTATTTTTAAAATTTGCTCCATTAACTTTTGTGGCATAAAATGTATAAGAAATTATTATAAATGTTAACAAAATATGTAAATCATATTGATTGTGGTTAATCCACGTTTGGATACATATATGTATGTCACATTAAGCAAGCACGTGAATGCTTACTTTACTTATAAAACGAAACTCACTGAGGAATTTTAAAGCATATGTTAACATTTTATAAGTCATATCTTTTTATAGTTCTTTGAATATATTAAACTATTTTTCTCAATTTTGTATTAAATTTAACTGCGTATCAGATTTATTTGAGACATTTCTTATAAGATAAAAACTGTCCACTTTATTTAAGCCTCTTGTTTTTTATACATGTCCTGGATTGTATTGATTTAGAATAAAATCCAAACTTTTTACTTGTTTTTTTTTTGGGGAAAACGGGAGGCAATAATATAGTGGTAATGTACTTTGTCGACGCTGTACAGTGTGGAAAATATATAGACGAATTTATTTAGTCGACTGAATGTTATTAGTCGAATGTACACGTATGTTTAGTCGACCCATCAAAATTAGTCGAATTTAGTAGAACGTATAATTAGTCGACTGCGTATTCAGTCGACTACGTAAGCAGTCTACGTCATAATTAGTCGACTACATGCTGGTTTCGTACGATTGTCTCTTGCAATCCTTATTTAATTTGTGATGGAATTGGCGTTTAATTAATAATTCGATGACTGTAGAAAAGCACTCGTATAACTTTTTTAGTCATTATATTATAAGATGGAATAAACATATTTATGCACAAGTTTTTATGTACGATAAGAGATGTATTTGATACATTACTGGAACCTTTACCGCTTTACATAAAATTATCGTTCATTTAATTTTAAACCTCATAAATGAGTAAAATGACATTCAGTTAGACCGCTTATATGCCAGGCATCTCTCATAACATGATAACCATACGTACGGCAAAGAAAGCTGTAAGAGGTAGTTTAAATTTTAATACTACCGACGTTAGTACAACTGAGTATGAAGATGAAAATTCAGATGTATCATGGCTAGTTATACTTGCATTTAATATATCGAATAATAATATTCATATTCGTCATACGCGATTGAGTGTTTCTATTATTTAGATTGAGTAATAAGTTTTATTATTGAATGCTTGTAATATCGACATTGATACTTGACATAAATACAAATCTGCATTCGACGAAGAAAATTCTTCTAAGACTGTTTCCACAAATTAATTTCCACTATAAATTCGGTCGACTAATTAACCAAGTCGACTAAAAAAATTCGTCTGTTGGCACGGTCGACTGAAGGCATTATATACTATATACCACTATATTATACTAACCCATTTTTTATATTTGGCATTGTTTTCCAGTTTTCGTTTAAAAATATCTTCATATTGAGGATAGTATGGACTGAGTCCTTAAACATAGTAAAAAAGTTAGTTGTGTTTTGAAAGTTGTAGGGTTATGGGTCATTTTACATGAATATTCGGCTTTGTTCAGCATTTCCTAAATATTTTTCGAAATTCTTAAAAAGTCACTACTTTACTTAAACACTTATTTTTATAATAGAAATTAAACCTTCCAATAACAAATTAAAATGAATTTATTACATGTGCTTGCGAGTTTTTTATTACAATCAAAAAAACCATATAAGTTTCAGCAAAATCCATTTCGTGTCCTACATTTAACTATCAAGTGGAATCAAATATTTAACATTTTGGTTTGCCCTTTTCCTGTTTACTGGAAGCAAAGTTCGGAAAAGTACATTATTTCAAGAAACTTGAAATTAATTTTGTTACTCGTAATCTTTAAATTTGCGCACCTACTGTTTTTAGTGATTGTAGCCATCCACGGCCCATTTAAATCGACTAATGCACTTCCACAAATCTCACCTGCGATATTCGGAATAAACATTGCCACCCTTTTGGCAACAGCGTGTGCTGATATTTATGTCGTTATTCTAGAGGCAGATGTTGTAAACTGTTTTGGATGGTCGTACCAAAAAGCACAGAACTTGCTTTTATTCTCAAAATTCCGTAAGTTTAAGTGAATTTTAATTTTGTAGTGAATAATGAAAATTGTATTTATATTATTTTTTTCTTTATTAGGTCAAATGCTTTTCGCAAATATTGTTGGCTACTTTACAATGATTTCCACGCTTGTAATAACGTTAGTTGGGGTAGCTGCTGCTGGTTATGTTGGTTACATTCGGTTGGACTCTTATCATCTTTTATTAAATGAACTTGATCGCTCAAATTTATCAGAAAATGTTTTGTTACATGTTTTATGTTTCTTACTTGCAATTCACGAAGGTCAACTAATAGCAATTTCATTAAGATGTTTTTGTATTCCTGTAATATTTCAAGCTTGCACTCGCATGTGCCTACTTTATAACATGAGCAAGAAACCCATATCAAGATTTAGAATACGCCTTTATATTGAATTGAGAATAATTTCCGCCACAATTCGGGATTTGGAAAAACACATTTCTGGCATTTTGCTTGGGGGAGTTTTTCTATTCTCAATTGCAGGAGCTGCAACATTTTATATAGGATATCGGAAAAATAATGTATCCATGGCAATACCAGCTTTTACGATCGCGTGCTTAGGAGTGGCATTTGTTCAAATCCTGTTCCTTTTTGGTTGCGCCTTTAATAACTTTTCAAGGATTTTATTAAATAAGTGGAAGAATGAAACAACTATTTGTACACAAGGGATTATAAGTAAAGTGTATTTAAAAAGTGTCCTCAGAAGCTT
>JAQIWN010003708.1:0-12550 GCA_034699025.1 Entomobrya cf. arborea Gr-Col-00668
GTCTCCCTCCAAATAATGTTGAAGACGATCAAGTCAGATTTGGGATGGTTGGTGAGGTAAAGTCAGCATTGAACATGAAGAGTGAAAATGGGAAACATGGTGCATTGCATTTATGTAATCCTCAAATGAAAGACTGTTTTACGACTTTATTTTACGCAATAAGTGGAGTGACAGAATAAACGGAACGGAACCATTCTTGACACATGTCTTTTTTTTCTTTTGATAATGACATTCATTTCATTCCGCCCCGACTGACTGTGTGTAATGTGTGTTATGTGAAATGACTCAATGAAAATTTATAGTAACCCTTTTTCATGTCGAAATTTATAGATTGCTGGTTTCAACTGGGATATCAGAAGAAATGTCTCTGAAAAACTTTGGTTTGCCAAGTACCCTGTCACAACTGGTGTAGTTTGCGAAGATAAATTACAGTTGAAAGTTAATGAATTTTTGGAGTTTTGCACGGGATATCAAAAAGGTAAAATTCAAGTCTGACTAAACAGTATCTAACCTGGTTTGCTAAGTGATATGCAATTCTGATGGAGATTGCTAAATATCTCATACAAATGTAAGCTTAATTCTTGACATGTGCGTTGATAACCATTATTCTATGACCTTTGACTTTACACAGAAACTAGTGCCTGCCAAGGGGACTCTGGTTCTGGTAAGTAAACTAGAAGAAGGATAAGGAGCATAATTTCCTAATGAAATGATCTTATAAAAACCTTGTTTTCATTATGAATGCATATATATTTTTTACCAGGTCTGGTGTTTCAGTATCCCCGAATCGGAGGAAGATACTACGTTCAAGTACGTAATTCTGTTACTTTGCTAACTGTTGTTTTTTTGCTAGAAACAAGACTTTGCAATCTTATCATTTGCCAATTCTCTCGAATTTCATCATAAAAACCCCTTTGTTTGATTTAGGGCGTGTTGAGCTTTATCGGGAAAACGCCTGTTAGCGATGACGGCTATTGTGAGAATTACAACATTTTCCAACGAGTAGCTCCATTACTTCAGTGGGTGAAAGACGTTCAAGATAGAATAGCGAAGGAGGTAAGTGAAAAAAAAGAATTGTTAATACCCATTTTTCTCTGTGTTTTAATAAAAAGTAAAAATAAAATGGTATGTGCTCATTTTACGTGGGTAACAGGAAGTGGTGAAAGTAGCGGCTAAAAATCAACCTACATTAGCTCCAGGAGTTCCACCACACAGACTATTTCCAGGTTAATTTAATTTAGCTATTTCACACATGAGTATGAGCATAATCAGCTAACATGAAAAATAACAGGAATAGTTTGTTAATAAAAATCTTTGTTGTTTTTTAAAAAGAATATGCAAAGGTGGGAAGAGACTTTCATAATCACTACAGGCAAAAGCATAGAGCTGCTCCATTGAAACTGAGTGAAAAGGTAATATTTTTACGGCCGAATAAATTCATATATGCTTCCAAACAAATATAATCATTTTATATCTTTGCCTTCATTAGATTCAAGAATCAGCGCAGCGCTTGGCAGAATCCTTAGCAGCTAAGGGCACACTTGAAGTGCCAAGAGAGTCAATCTATTCCGCAAATGTTTTCGCAATCCCAGGTGTTATTCCAGCGTCAGAGGCTGTACGAGAAGCAGTAAGTTTTTGGTACCGCAGTTTTACAGACTATAAAAGAGATGATCCTAAGCCATCGGCTTTTACACAAATGGTTTGGAGGGCCTCTCAGGAGCTTGGGGTGGGTACTGCTACCGATGGGGAAAGAACTGTTGTAGTATCTCAATATTATCCAAAAGGTACACCTCAAAAATCTAATATCATATTGAACTCAAACAAAAATGTTAGAGAAATAAATATTTCATTATGACTTTTTTTCCTAACAGGTAATGTTTACTATGAAAATGGAAAGTATTTCGAACGAACAAAAACGTATGATGAAAATGTTAAACCCGTCCTTCCGGGATATCTCTAAAATACAAAAGTCGGAATAATATCTCAATCCTTTGTATTAGCCTGTTAAAATGTCTTATTTTTAATTTATTGTTGTAAAGTATTTAAAGAATAAGCATGAATAATGAATAATACTCGGCGATTTAAAAGAGTTGGTGTTAAACGCTAGTTTTGTTTTGCTTCATTATTTCTGTGCGCAATTCCTGATTGCATGTTATGAACTCACACGAAATCTGAAATAACTGGACATAGGATCGCTTCTAGAATCATTAACATAATTTCATCATTTCTCTGTAATTAGCACATACATATTGGGAACTAGCTTCCTATTTATCAAACAACGTTTGCGTCACATGAATGAAACTACCGTATGTTTACTGGCTATTCTGAAGTAGCTTCTTCTTTGTATATAATATGTCATAGTTAGTCATCGTTATTCCCTGTGAATAAGCCATACAGGAACACTGACATTGTGTAGATTTTTTTTTTGACTGACAATAACTATTGGAAGCATGGATTTTTTAAGATATAAAAATAGATTCATGTCATGCCACCATCATTCTCCATTGAATCGCCTTCATCCATCATCGCTGCATTTCATTAAAACGTAAAGTGATTCCCAAATAGTAATTATTTCTCGAGTTGGATTTTCCAGTAATCATAAACACACAAAATGTTTACCAAAAATTTTCAGAATTTTTCCTTACATTTTCTTGGAATCAGTTTAGTACTAAATATAGTGAAAATACAAAGTACTCCTGTTCCAGATGAACTGAACAGCAATGCAATTGGTGATTTTGTAGCGTGTGACCCACTTAGTGCACAGGTATTTCATTAAATTGATTGGAATTTTCTCTTTTTATTTTCCTGCTAAATTTTCTCATTTAACAAAATACATGAATATGCTGATATAGGGAACCTCTGTGCTATGCTTTCCTCCTTCTTCAGTGCCAAATGAACAGTTCGGCCCATCTAATGACTGCTCCCAACCTTCTATTCCAAGCACTGTTGCATCCTACTCATGTAGAAATCCTAGAGGTGAAGTTTACACGGGTTTCCTCAGTTGCTCCAGGTCGGGGATTTGGATAACTTCATTAGAGCATGCTAATAATTCTATCTGCAATCTTGGTATGATATAATTTAATTCACGAATGCACTCTGCTCTGCAGAAACATTGTTTAAAATGTCTAATAAAATTTGACGTGCTCAATTTCAGACGGGTCCATTCTTAACTTTGAAACACCAGATGTGGTTGTAAGTTCAAATTTATTGTTTAAAACACCTTTTTTGAACTGTTAATTCATTTTTTTTGTGGTGGACAGATTGTTTCGGAATTGCCAGAATTTACAACTCCAAGTCCCAACAAAGAACTGATGCAGCCTGATATATCGTCTTTGAGTGGTAACTGAAAGAAAAGTTGTTTCAAATTTGTAGTGTTTGATCAAAACGAAGAAGTGCATACAATACTTTTTAATTTCCATTTAGGATATGAGGCTTTGACACTACAGCTTCATAATACATTTCGGAGAAATCATGGCGTTCCAATGGTTGAAATGTCAGAAAAAGTAAATTAATTTATCATTGTCCCATTTTAACCATTTAAAAAGTTCAATTCCTCAAGTCTAACATTTATTATTATGTTATTTAAGCTCAATATGGTCGCTCAGCAGTACGCAGACAGTGTTATTTCCGGTGGAGACCTTACAGAAACCGAATCTAGCTTCAAATTTAACCCAGATCATTCCACAATGAATGTGGAAATGAACTGGTACTTCCAAGTCCCAACTAGCCCCGATGCTGAGGAAGCTGTGAGCAACGCAGTGCAATCATGGTACTCTGGTTTTTCCAACTACGACTGGGAAAATGTGGGGAGAAACTTGGAAGTGGGGGATGCACTTGCTTTTGCACGTGTCATTTGGAAAGCCACTAAACTTATTGGTGTTGGAGTGGCTACGTCGGAAAAGCTTACTTTTGTTGCTTGTGTGTACACACCGGGGAGAAATGTTACTTCCACAGATCCCATTCTTGAACTGCAATTGAATGTACCCACTTTTCGGATAGGATAAGAGCTTGCATCTCTCTCTCTCTTTCATGAATGTGGAGGAGAATATTGATACCAGTGCCTAGGAAATTTATTAGTGAGCTACGCAAAGTCACGTTCCATATCTTTTTTTGCAATAACATATTCAAGAGTTTATTACAATCTTACCACTTACCACTGCCATTCAGCCGAAGACATGTATTTTTTATCGATGTACATCAAATAAAGCTGGGCGATCTCAATCTTGTTTTATATGTACGCATGTTTCAAGATTCTTTTTTCCTGACCAAACCCGTAATTAAGTTGGAGAAGTTAGAGCCATGCGACCCGAAGATATGGAGAGATCTTTGGAAGAAATTAGTCGTCACAACCGTACCTCTAATCTGTCCACCAGGGATTCAGACAGCCATGACAAGGATATTAACGACAATAATGACGAATTCGGTTATGAAGTACTCATATTTATTCTTGTGCTCAGCGTGCTGATTGTTTTGGTGATTTCAAAGTCCTTAATTTCTGTCAGGTCGAAACCCATACCACTAGTACGGACGGGATCAGTATGAAAAATTCAAGTGTGCATACGTAACTATTTTTGTTAGTTCCTAAGTAGAAAAAACCTGTATTTGTGCGTGTAAGAAGTAAATAAATTCATGGAATAATTTACAGAATAAATCCAGGTTAATTTCAAATATAGTTTATCAATTTCAAATTAATTTATACTTTTGAAGTTTCTTATCTTACATAAATTCTGGAATGTTGAGTGTGTAAAACACATTGTCTGTGTAAAATACAATACAGAAGCTAATTATAATCAAAGCTTACAACAACACAATAAAGTTTGAATGCCAGAAAGAACATGGTACTGATTAAGAGTGCAAACAAACATGATTGTGATTAAGTTGAAACACTGTCATGAACTGGTATATAACGAGAGGAATTAATACAAGCAAATTAAATCAAACATTTTCTTCATTACAGAATTTATTTATTTACACAACACACAAATTTTTAAAATATGAATGACAAAACAAATATTTTAATGTCCAGTTAATTACCAGTTATTGTTTACTTTTGTTTACCATGAAATTACTGCTAGTCTAATCTACGATTATCAAAATATAGTATTAGCTATATTAGAACTAACACAACGAACAGAGTACAAATATACCGATAATATGAATTAAGAAAAGATTCTTTGTTTACCTAAATACCACTAGCATCAAATACCAGATATCATATATCCCAACCCAATCTCTTCTTGTTATGGTTTACCCTAAGACAATAAAAAAATTAATTAGAGAAGCAAAGAGACGAACTTATATTCTACTTGAGATAAGTGACTATTTTATTTTACTGTGACTATCCGAATGAAGGAAACAAAGGAATTATCTTAATATTTATGACAGATTTATGTTTTCTTTGACATTTCTTTCTCTTTATTCATTTCAGAATTGGAAAAATCAAAGATGCGCAATTATTGAATGAGTAAGTCATCTCTTTTAAGCCAAAGCTGAAAGTTACAAACACAAATGAAATGGAATGGTAGAAGAACAGTGTAACGTTCAAAATACAAAATATAAGCTGAAAGCTGTTGACCTTGATTTTTTGTTTAAGAACTTTGTTTTGTACTCGTGAGTACAATAAAGCACGAATAATTAACGTAAATGCGTTTAATAATTCACACTCATTTTTTTATTTTTCTTCAGCATCTTGCAATCCTTCCGAAATTTTATCAACCATTACAGTTAACAACTTCGTCCAAGCGCTGTCAGCTTCTGGGGTCCAGTAATCTTTCAGCGCTTTCCCCAGAAATTCAAGGAGACTCGTCTTCAGATTCTAGAAACGTGAAAGAAACAATTGTTTTATAGAGTATCGAGTATCGATTACCGTCTAATCGATTTGATGCTCAAGTAACTAATGAATAAACAAGGAATATAGTCTTTTGAGACTTGTAAAACTTGTTTTGAATTGAAACCCCAGAAAAATCAGACATAACTAACTAAATTATATAAAATTCTATATTTAATGTAGCATAAAAGTAAAATTTAAACGGTAAACAGGAAGTTGCATCATTCCTTATTTTAAAAGGCTATTTCAAAGAAAAACCAAAGACGATTTACAGCAAATAAGTTGTGATTCTTAAGTGTAGTCCACTGCCTGTTTCCCTCCGACACATGAGAAATGCCATGTCAAGTCGCTTCTTTAAATATTTACGTGACTCTTAACAGCCTTACACAGTAGTTAGAAATAAATTATAAGGAAGTTTATAAAACTTTCTGCTTATATCTTAATTTTCAGACTAGACTGAAACTAAAATACAGACACAAGCCAAATTACTTTTATCAGGAAAACATTAGAAGCAAGCAGAATGCTATATACCGTATTGTCTTGTGTTTTGTATTTATGATTTTGTGCAATAGTTCAACTTATAACTTTTTTTCTAAATTTTGATTCTTCGCTTGCAATCGGAACAACTTGTCAAACACAAAAATATATTTTTGGGCATTGTGAAAGACTCTGGGTTTTTTGCAAGTTACTTCCGTAAAACTACTTATAAAACCAAACATAATAGAAATAACTTTTTAATGAGTACTTCCAAAAAAAACTATCAGCAAAAACCAGAAATTTACTTGACTAACAATACAATTTCTCATTTCTAGTTCTTTCTGCATCACTTCAAAATAATATTCAAACTAGCATGTAGTAGGAGGATTATAGCTTTCTTCCATCTTCAGCTTTGTTTCTGCAATGTTTCTTGTTGCCCCAAAACTGATTTTGCAGACAAAATGCAGTAATACGATATATTATGATCATCATCATGATTCATGATAGATGTTAATGACCATTTTTATGAATTTTGGTTATGAAACCACTATAAAGTGGGATGCAACCTTTATGATAGCTATAAACTGTGTCAATTCACTTACTTCAAAGTCACCCCGTTTGAGGTTCCTTTTTCCACCATGGTTTTGTCCCGTTTTATGAAGTAGAACATTAAGCACATCGGGATCGTCCAAATTGTCAACCAATCCATTGATGGCATTGAGTACGGTAAAAGCGTGAGCCTGTAATCTTTTGTTTTCCGCTAATTTTTCTAATGGAACATCTGCGAATCCACGAAACTTCTTCTGATATTCAGGGTATCCGCCAAAGAAGCTGTAATTCAAGAAGAATGAAAATAAACCCTTTTTATTAACCTCTTTAACTGACTCAACCATAAAATCTGCCCAAGTAGTGTTCCTCAATCATAACTACAGGCAATTAAACAGAACAAACATAATTTTAGTGTCAGCGAGTTTCTAGAGAGCCGAGACAGGATGTAAAATCAGGGGTTTCTCTTCTCTACAACCACATGAGACACAAGACTGCGGATTTTTTAGTACATCATAAACAGAAACCATTCCCTCGATTTGCATGAACCAGCATGTTGAATAATTTATATGCTAATCCAGCTGTGACTTTTCACATGAGCTCTCTCAATCTCAATCACTTTATCTATTGACTAATTATCATGAAAACCGAAAATACTACCACCGTAGAAAGAACGAGTAAATTGCTTACTGTAGAAAAAACTGAACTCCGTTCCCCTTCAAATCTGGGGACACAAGGGCCCATGTATCCCGAATATTCTTTTCTTCTTCTGCAGTCAACATCCTTAATTTTGGCTTGAGATATCTTCAATAATAATTCGTTTTTTTTTCTCTTAAAACTTTGAGTCCTCTGTGGGAATTCTGCTTGTCTTTGCTCAATTCCAGAAATATTCTGCAATAAAATCAGGTAACACATAATATATTATCTTGCACACAACGTTATATATAAACTAGAACGGTGGTGGAAATGTCACTTAAAATCGTAATCCTAGAAAACTAATTTACATTCTGTAAAACCTCAATGTTCGATGTTCCCTTACAAAAATTTCGATTTGACTTCACGGTAAGTAAACTTTTATCAATTTATGATTCTGTCAAATATCGAAAACAAAATTATTCATGATGATATTTTCTAACAAACCTGTGATGCAATTTGGTAGGCTACAAAACACGTGGAAAGATGAATGAAAAACTTCCTTACTTATTTCAGAAGCACATTTAAATATCCACTCCACTGTCCATGGATGGCCGGGCAGAAATAATCTTCTTCACTTAAATCGTATCATATATATTTATAAAGATTTGCTTATCATCATCCAATCATATGACCTTCATTAATGTGTATCAGTGCGTACCAGAGCTTAAACCAATTTACTGTGTAGAAACTGTCGATTACACGCTTTGTTCTTCTCTGTATACAGTCAGTGGATTTCATAAATGCTTGTTTGTACATTTCCCTTTATGTCTTGACCATTCGAGCTGGATAGCTGGAGCTGGACAGTAATGTGAGGACGAGATTATGTTTGTCTGCTTTTGTAAAAACATTTATTTATTCAATGTTTGTCTGGAGAAAAATGTTGAAAAACCTGTTCTGCACAGTCAAATGTCATTTCGTCTTTGTATTTTTTTTCTATTTTATTTATTGTACAGCCATTCCCTATTTTTCTGGTTGACTTCAGCTTGCTTACTGATTAACATTCAAAATTTGGTGTATTAAAACCTGCTTACAAAGCAATATCCCATACTTTCTACAGGCAGCAAAAACATCAACAAGTGTCCTGAGCATAAATCTTATCTTTATAATGACAAGCTACAAGACCGTCATCATCATCGCATCGCAAGACTGATTATAAATTCATACACCACTTTTGTCTTTTCTAAAACTTGAAAACTTAGCTCAGTTGTCAGTACAAATGAAACAATATTGATTGTGGATGTAAGAAAAACAAAATGTTTCTGGAGAAAAAAAAACTAATAAAAGATATTATATCAAGTATCTTTCCTTGACTCTGCAATGCTTTAATGACTCATGTTAGCCATTTAACTATTCAGGAGACTTAAGTTTTACATTACCAAACACCAAAAATAAGTAATTTTATTCTCCATTGTAGCAAGTTCAAGGAGGTCCAATCAGTTACATCAACCCATCAACGAGTCGATTTTCTTGTATTGCATAATACAAAGTTCATTAACAATATATGGTTATGAAGTAAATATTTATCTGCATACACACAACATACTTTGAGCAGTCAGTAACAATTATATTCAACGAAACTACTCGTAACTACTAATAAATTAGAATATAGAGTAGACTGCGTAGAACGACAACGATTGCTTCTAAATCACAAGGAAATCAATTTGTCAACTAGGTACAAAAATGTTTCTAAATGTTCCAAGGACTATAAAATCTGCAACTCTTCCAATTATTCGAAAATGAGTTAAAATGTCTATACATCAACCAAATTTCTCGATTTTGGCAAAGGTTTCCATAATCCATACATGAAATTACAACTGAATCACATACTCCCGTACATGCAAGTGTGGGCTTGAAGAAACCCACTGTGATTTAATTTCAAAATAATTCTATTGACTAGCATGATCGATGCAAACACAACTTAATTCTTATAGCAAGTAGTGTTTAATCAAGTAATTGTTTATTACTTCTTCAGTGAATAATTCAATTAAGAGACGACCAAAATATAATTTTATTGCCAGCTACTTCCCACTTCAAAAATTGACACATTACCAAATTATAACCACTCGACTCATTGTATAATAGAAATAAAGCAATGGTCATTCCTATAAAAAATGGTCTCACTGATTATTAGTCCCGAGGTTTTTTGAAGATGTCAGTGAAACTTGATTAGAGCTAATTGACTCAATGATGTCCTGTTTAATCAACAAAGAATCTCTTGGAAGTCGATTAGCGTAATCTTAGCTTTTACCACAACGCAACGTGTAATGATAGTCTTTGTGGTTGGTGAACTAATCATAATAACATTTCATTCAAACCATGCAAGAGGACCAGGAAAACAGCCAATTTTACTCACCCATCAATATATATTAAGTGGGCTTACAAAAACCCCATTGCAACTAATAGTTATGAAATTAGGTTGAATGACATGACACGCTGGGAGATGAACAGATTATGATGATGGATATTATTTCGAACTAACCACGTGAGTTTCTTGATAAAAAAAAGTATATTTTTATGTGGGAGTACTTTGATAGCCAATCGTGAATAAAAAATACTATATATGCAATATGTGATCAAATGAAAGTAAAGTGTATATAGAAAGTATTTCTTTTTCCAAAAAAATAAGAAAATTGCACACAAATAGAATCAGACGGAAATGTTAACCTTACGCACTTGTCTCAAGTTACCCCAAACATGTTTCCAAATTTGATGTGACGCTGACGGTAACGCAACTGAAGTAGCTCAGCACAAGCTCACTGACTGATATCATGTTTCTATAATTTTTATATTTCTACATGTTACTAGTTACTAGATGCAGTGTACCGACAAAATTTAGATGTTCATGACAGCTTCCAATTTTCTACTGATTTTCATCATCAATTGTCCCATTATCCATTCTCAATATCGCATTCATGTATCGCATGTTGTGCATTGAATCTAACAATGAAACTTGATCTAATATGCATGTACCTGAAAACTTTCATTTTGCACACTCACCTCACACTCAACTTTTTATGTACAGCCTAACTTTTTCACAACATTATATCAGAGAATGAGAAATTCTTGATTTGATTTGCACCTTGCTAATTATCCATTTGTCAGTCAGCTTGAGTTTGGAGCTTCCTACCCAAAAATTAAAGTTATCCTTGGAATGGAACACTTATGCAACAAATTGTCTACACAAAAATTACCAACTCTAAATTTACAAGTTTAACAGACATCGTGCCAGGTCAGGAGGTGCAAAATCGAAAATTTAGGTTAATTATTTATAGACCTTGAAAAAACATTATCCTGTTCTGTGCATGGAAGCAAAGCAATCTGTAGAAGTAATTTTCCTGAAAATCGAGCTAATACACCATTTAACTACGACTCATGATGAAGATTATTCACAAACAATATATTGAATAGATAAAAAGTTTGAAAACGCACAGGCAGTGTTTGTAATACAGTAATGCGATATCTCGTGCTTCTCATGAAAATTGGGTATGATGAAATATGATGAACATTACAAAGTAGTATGAGATATGAGTGTGTTGCAACTTGCAACGAACAACTTACTCTTTCCAGAGAAATGACAACTGACGGCGGCCACGGGACGGACGGTAGGAGTTTTGGAACTCAGTAATGATTTTTGGGATTGACGTTTAATATTTTGGATGGAAAATATAACTTCAATTTTTTTTCTGATAAATTGGTTATTTCTCGTATACCCTTTTTTCGTTCTGTACAACACTATTTTTCTCCAATAATCCGGAAATGGAAAATTCCCTACGAAAACATGCAAAACCATAAAATGAAATCAAAGCACAGTTGTAGATGAAAATATAATTAAATTTTTAAAGGAAAACTGTAGTTTACCCTAAAATGCTCTCTGTTTTCTTGGTTAGCTTTTCTTTCCAATTCCGTAGTCACAGATAACAAGGTTTACACACTTTCTCTCTGCTTTGGTTTTTGGCTGGTGTTTTACTGTTTTGTTTTATATTTTGATGGGAATATGGGAATTGAAGAAAATTGTCTTTCACCTTTTATTAATATATTAGTTTCTCTGTTTACCACTTGTTGGGTAGACACACAAGAAGAGGATAACCATGCAAATCATATATAATTTTAAGCGAAGGAAGTTGAACATTAGTTAGTATTTTTCTGGTGTCTGGAAGGAAACGATAGGTATTTTCAGCCTTGTTTCACTCTACCACACACAAATAACCACACCACATGCAAAAAACACTACATTTCATTTTATGGGGAAGCTGAGAGAAGAGAGATAAGGAAAAACGGGGACAAAGAGAGAAAGGAGCTCAAAAGCGAAAGCGAAAGGCAGTTGAAGTTGAAGGTAAAAAGGAGGAAAGAGGAGCTCCAAAAGCGAACGCTTTTTTCCAACTTTTAATACAGCTCATCACAGTGAAGACTCACAGCGTCAACTGGCAAGCTTCGTCTCATCAACCTGCCTTTAATATCAAATTGATACAATTTTCTTTCCCCAAAAGCTTTTCTTGGATCTTTCCTCCTCGTTTATGGTAACCGGCAGGCCAGGCCAAGCCAGAGACGTTTATACAAAGTCTTTTTTTTCTTTGTGCGGTGGTGGTTGTACGCTTTCCTTGTTCAATGTTCACTAACTAACTCCACTCATCTCACAAGAAGCCAGCGAGAGATAGAGAGCTATCTGACTAATACATGCATACAGATACGCAATAAAAGTAGACTATTAAATATTGGCAAAAAGGTAAATTTAAAATAACCCTTTTTTCCTTTTACTTTACATTGTATAGCTTCAAACATACTTGCTACTTACTTGACTTTGTTACATTTAATGTGGAGGAGCGAGAATCATCAACAACCAACCGACCATATTATTTTCATCATCTTTTTGTTATATTCTAACATCTAAGCAATTTACATGGGCACCGCAAGACCAATTGCTTCAGTCAAGTGTGTAATAGATACATGAATATGAACTCCTTCTTCCATAATAAAACGAGTTTCACTCCATTTTCTTCCCTTATT
>JAQIWN010003709.1:0-12549 GCA_034699025.1 Entomobrya cf. arborea Gr-Col-00668
CTTGTAATTACGATTTGGGGAATCTTTTTATGTTTTTTTTTTGTGTTTGTGGCGCTCCATTACCTAATTGAAGATTTCATTTGTACTAAAACGGACTTATATGACAACGACAACGACGATGTTCATTTTGGTCCAAAATTATTATTTTATGCTTAGCTTGTTTCCACTATTCGTACTATTTTATCACTAAAAATCTGGTGCTTTTTTGAGTGACGTAAATGGTTATGATTGTCGTCTTTGTTATATGCGCATAATACATATTACGCAGGAAGCAAGTAACTATGAAACGAAACGATTTTTTTTATGACGAATAAGCAATGTTGAAGTAAAAGAAAGAACAAAAGAAAGCAGTAGGAAGTGATGCCGAGTTTTGGTTGAAAGATGATGTTCTTTTATGTTCTATTAAAGAGACAAACTACATGAAGGGTGGTGTATAGTGCCACCACCACCCTTTTTCTTTTCCTTTTCATCATGGTATTAAGTATTGTGACTTTGATGATGATGACGACGATGATTTGAAGTAAAGGAGTTCCTTTGGTAAGCAGAGCAGCAGTGGCAGTCATAGAGGCGCGGTTGATGATTAACTAGAATGTTGCTTGAGATAAAAGGTTACAAGATACCATAGGAATGACTTTATGATGAAGAAGAAGCCATATGAAAACAACAAGGACATGTTATTGATCATTGAATAAGCCTCGACAAATTGATTTTTGCCATAACTGTGTGTAGTGTGGGTTAGACAAGCTTGTCTTGTTGGCTGTTTTCTACTTTCTCCTTTTATATGATTACTTCTCTTTCAACTGAACAATTGTGGGAGCCAGTGTGCATTTATGAAGTAAATATTAATATAGGGAGAATATTATATTGATATGTGCATATTATTATAATGTGCGGTATGATGTGATGTGATAATGTGATAAGAGCAAGAGCCATCTCATAGCTTTGTTGCTGGTAGTTTGGCTGGTAGTAGAGTTGCGAATGGTAATGATGGATCACTTTTTGTTTCATATGTGACAAAAGTTTAGAAAGACTGTGGATGTATTGAATTACCAATGCTGGATGGGCTGGGCAGTTGTACATGTGGTCTTGAGTTGCCCCTACGCATAGTGATTCCAGTAAGAGATTTGCTCTTGATTCTAGTAATGTTTTCTTTTCATAACATGCATTTTAACATATCAACTATTCGTTTGACATTTAATGAAAATATATATATGTACAAACGACTGTTACGTAAAGAGTAATACTACCACAATTAACAAGCCTTAAAATGTAAATATTATCGTTATGTAGCCCGGCCTGCCATAATATTTAACTGGTATATTTTAACAATTCTCCGTAATGCGATTTCATAATGAATACATTAGAAAATAATACATGAACACTTTTTGGTTTTCAATTAAAGAACTGGAAAAAATATTTCGTGTTTTATGTTAATTTTTGTTGATTAAAATATAGATTATTTCAGAATTTACTCCATAAATTTTTGGTAGATTTGGCCAATGCCAGATTTAAAAAACGATTCAGGAATTCCTAAAAATGCCAAGATTCCTAAACATCCGAGCAGCAAAAAATTCGTTGACTTTCTATTTTAAAATCCAAATAAGTTTACAAACTACGTTATAAAAATTCCACGAAGAAAAACAAACATTTTTTGCGTAGTTTGTAGATGTGGTATTTTACGTATGCAGAGTTACAGCCGCCTTTAGGAAGAATTATAAAGTATTTTGTCGCATTACGCAACTACATGGCGCCAGGTTTTTTTCTTTTAGATATTTTAGAAAATTATTTGTTGTTATGCGTCTGGTTGATTTATATCTAATATTTTTAAATGTAAAACCGCAGTTAAATTGCATCTCTTCTTGTTGTTGACGGTAATTGTGTAACACGAAATAAAAAACAAATACTTTTAAAATATGCAGCGAGTTTTTTTCACAATGAGGAGTTTTCAAAGCATGCGAAAAATAAACCATTTTGAACATTCTTAAAATCAACTCTACTTCTGTCAATAGTAATTCTTAAAGTCTTGAACAAGTGCATTAACACTTTCAAGTTCTTTGATGTCATTGTCAGCCTTTGTTTGACGGGAAATGTACCTGAAACATGGATTCAGCATACAGAAAAATCAAAGTACCCAGTACCAAACCGCAGCAACAATTGTCGCTCTTTCCTCTCTCTACCGGTTTTCCAAACAAGTTGCTGTAAAACAGCTAGTCGTTTACTGAACTATACCCAGCAGTGCAGTTGAAAGTTACTGCATGGAGCTACTCCACGCTTCGATTGTAAAACGCAGCTTGAGTAAAATTAGGCATAGGATTACGATGATGATATGAAGTAAAAAGAAAGAAACCGTTGTTCCATTCGCAGAAGCTCATCGAAAAGAAAATCTTAACCAAACCCTCAAACGTTCAAATAGATGAACTACGTTATCAAATATTGATGTGTATAATATCTTAACTGAAGTAGCAATAAGGTTCAAATTCAATATGCGATTTATTTTTAAGTTCAAAATCATATCATAGTTTTTAGTAAATAATTAATAATTACAGATATCAATAATTTTAAATTGCATATCACACAATGTAATAACATCAAATTCACGTAACGTGATAATTAAAAACCTAAAATATTTGGTCACCAAGTGTAACAAGATGTTTGAGTTTTTCAGTAAGAATAATTTAGCACCAATGGAATAATTCGTTTTTTACAGTCAATGTATTAAATGCTTTGAAATCATTTAGTTAACATAATAACTTTACTACTGCTGACTAGAAACTATTCATTGTTTGTTTTCGTGTAATTTCCAAAGTTATTAATTTGGTATAACATGTATGTTCAATTAAGAATTAAACTGAACACTTAAAATATTCGAATATTGTGCATTAAAATCGTTTAAAAATTGATTTTGTACTTTCGGGACAACCATGGAAAGTGCATTTGTATCAGTGCTCAGTACATAAAATATTTTTACAATATAACAATTTCAGTCACAATCTTATAACGACGAAAATATATTTGTCTAATTTACTAACATAATTGGATATAATTAATGAAATGCCTGCAAATCAAATTTATATTAAAGCCATCAAGCATAAAATTAGTATCTCATTAGATGAGAGAATAACGAAAAGGTGTTCCTCGAACTTTTTATTAACCAGACCGCGACACTGCATCACAGGTCACTCTTGAGTAACCGTATTTAGCCCCATTTCCAGTAGTCTTCGCAGGCTTTAATAGCATCAGCTCGTACTGACCCTCTTTCTGGTACGTGCCTTCAGGTCCTTTGTGCGCTCGTGTCCGAACAAAGTCCATAACTGCTTGGTCATCAACCTCAGACATTAAAAGACGACAGCCCCAAGCAACCAAAGCAAGTGGCTAAGGTAAATTAACACCAAATAAAATTCATTAGCTATACGTAATATATCTTTATATACACCACATTCATTTGCGATATTTCATGTATGTCTATCATATTGACTTTGTACTCTACATCAAGTTTACATAATATCCGTATTTGCATTACCCTTTCAGGAGTCAGGTATGTACTTGGAGTTATCACATGTTTCCCAACGCAGCCTCGAACGAGATTCCTCAGTCTGTCAACTTCCGAAGGATATGCACATGGATGGTAGAGCATCACAATGGCTCCGTGCTGTACCAAAAAACCAAGAAAATAGTAAGTCTCCCAACGAACAAAACCATGTTACATATTAAAATAAATGTAAAATTCCAACAAACTGATCAATGATCACGTTCCAAAATGCTGAGCCCTACAATGTAACATTATCATAACCATCGTGATGACCACTCTACCAAAGAAAAAAGCGAGGTCAACGGTGGCAACAGCTACTAATGTGTGCCCATCATATGAATCCAATACATACACATGCAAATATATATCCACCTACATTTACTTCACATTACTACCTTCATCCTCCCTCACCCCCACGAAAAATGACCCAATAAAACGGTGTATTATCTGTTAACAACTTAAATCCATCACCGTTGCCATCACTCAAATCAGGTCAAACTATCTTTTTTTATTTTGTGGTCTACCTAAACAGTCATGTGTGTGTAAAACCATCATTATCGTCATTGTCATCAGAAATGTCCCTGATCTTTTCCATTTTGACTAAGAACTGGAATTATACACATGCCAAACATGCAAAGAAATCAAGATGTATACAACATGCATAGCATCAGTAGCAGAACAAGCAAAAAGAGGCTCTAGCTTTTCTTCTTTCCAACTTTTGTATATTTTTTTGTCTTGTCCTATGTCATTTTTTCCTTTTTGGACCAACAAACACTCTATCCTATTTTGAGTAGATTTCTCTATTGCAGTATAACATCTTAGGCATTACTTTGTCTCAAGGTTAGAGCTTTTAAGTTTATTTAAAAGCGGTGTAAGTGGAGTAAAAGAAAATGCCGGAAAGTATTCAGGAAATGTGAACCAGACAATATAAGCAACTTAGACGTGATGGAAACTACATACATTTATGTTAATACTGTGTCAGCAACATTTTTAAATTTAGGTGTAATGAGAATACAAATCTGTCAGAGAAAGCAATTCTAAAGGTTCATTCATCCTTGCTATAGAATTTTAAAAGAGAGTTAGCCAGAAACAAACTATACATGTGGAAATACAAAAAAAATATGATCATGATGGTATTATGCAAGCATTAGTCCATGACGTGTGTATGGCCAATGGTGTAATATGTATGTGTACATGCATATTGGACATCCGTTTTACCTCAATGTTGTGGAGCCATCTTTCCCGGGGAACAAACATGTATTCTCCAAATTTCGGCCAAAGTGGACGATGGTCCCCACTGAGAGAAATTAAAACATTCATGCGTTTCAATCACAAGGAAATGGACTACTACGAGAAACAGGAAAGTTGAGAAAAACAAGGATAGAAAAGTTTTAAGCAACTTACTGAGTTGGAATGGCATCTCTGTAGTAAATTTTTTCATCCATGCATACATGGCCGGGCTGTAAATTCCATAAAATAGTAATAATACAGTGTCATTCCCAATTACAAAGTTAATACATTGGCTTGGCAAGAATTGTTACATCACAAGCTTTGTACTTTTCCTTCGATTTATATTCGCAAACATTTGAGTATCGCAATATCAAGATGTTTTATCTAAGAAATACTTGCTATCTGTGCGCCCACTCATAAACAAATGTATGCACACTAATAATTCATCTGTCCAGGTTCCTTGTAAAATATTATTTTTTGCTATTTTTCAATTCTCATATATATCACTCACAACATATCTTGGAGGCAAGCGCTCGCATTCCAGAAGTGGTTCAGCATTAAAGGACCTCGGGAATCTTGTCTCTGGATGAAAACAAGTGTAGTTGACAGGTGACATATCCCAGTCATTAGTCAAGTTGCTCTGGTAAACAGGAACACGGTAAACAAGATTATCTCTCAAGGCATGACAGAAAAATTTCTTCCAAAAACACTTAGTTTTCAAAATATGAATAATAGTTTTGATTGCATTATTTGATTTCGAGAAAATGTCAAGTCTTGATCAATTTAAAAAGCAATCAAAAACGATAATACATCACATTATGGGCAAAATAAAAATGACAAAATATGATAAATCTTTTGGTAAACCAAACCAAATTAAACTGAAATGATTGAGCTTATTTAAAAACTGGAGTTTTTGTGTCGAACAAAATTAATCATTGACTTTTTGACCTGTTGAACTTGTAATGCAGAAGGTTCAAAATTAAAATGCATTTTGTCAGCAATTTAAGTTAAAATGTTCTTAATTATCTTCACCAGCATACCAATTGGCCCAGAAAATTCTAATCCCAACTCAGTGATGCATTTAAATTAACTGCCTTTTTACTTAATCTCAATACTGAAAATAAGCAGTTTTCGAAAGAATGATGAATGGTGCAGTGTGATCCAACTTATCACTTACTTAACTTGACATAAATAAGAACAAGATCTATTTTTGTTTGTCGGGCTTGTACACCATCTTTTTTACGCAGTCTACTTGCTTATCATAGTACTTACAAATTTTGTTAATGACCCATGAGATATTTAGCCCATAAGTAATTTAATTAATTTCTTGTTTGTTAAAAAGTGAACTTTTTCATATGAAAAGTTCCAGTTCATTCAAAAGTACAAGTCATCATCATCGTCTCTATCATCATCTCGGCACGTGGAAACTCACGCTAAGAATCCTGAAAGAAGTGCTTACGTTTTATTTTCTTTCTCTTTTTTATTGCAAAACCTTACCTTCGCATCATCACACATGCTGTTGGAAACGCCCATTTGAACTCGGTTGTGATTATCCAATTTCAGACCTGAACTGGGAGTCTGACGTTTATAAGGGGAGTACCATCGACCACCAGAGGATCTTCGGGAGATGGGATATCCACTGTCCAGTTCATTGTAAGTCCTAAAAAATAAAACATTTTTTACAATGAAAATATAGCATGTAAATGGGTCACAGCAAAATAAAAAAGCCAGTTCATCTCAGTTGTCAGTTTCAAGTTCAAGTAACTGCCATGAAGTTCAACGTCAGGAGACTTTTCAGTCATAAACAAGCCAACCACATAATTCCATGATTTTGCGAAGGCAGGTTGATGACCACTTTGATGCAAAAACCCAGCAGTCATCTCTAAACACCAACACCACCCTTGAAGGTTTTTAAAACGTATTTAAATGAAATAAGCTTTTGTGCAATAAAAAAGGATTTTGGTTCTTTTATGTTTGTTAAGTAAGAGAGAATTAGTTTTGTTGACTGCTAACTTTAGACTTTGTTTCTCATTGTGCTCCAACGCTCCAGTGCAACAAGCCAAAGAGATTTTATGTCATGTATACTTACAACATACACGCATCATTAATATGGCATCTTCTGTAGCAAGCAACCTACAAGCCTCAGCAAGCAAGTAAGAGATGTTTTGTGTGGATCTAATTTCAATGCAAACCCTCATCTCTCCTCATCGCATTTTAGGTGCTTCCTAAAAAACCATCAACACCCACACCTTCTTCTTCCAACAAATATAGTAATATAGATACAACTTTTTCCAACTTTTTTATAGTCGCTTGACAATAAAACTAGTGAAACTTAACAAGTTCTAACTAAATTTAAGCAAAGGGATTTTTAATATATATTTCGCCATCGCTACAAAATCTCATTTTCTGAGGATCGCGTCAAACTCCACTGGAGAAGTTCCTGCGAACGAACCTTTCATCTGTAGCCAATTTATTTAGCAAAACCATACTTAATTGAACTGCGTTGTTTAACTTTGATTCAGTTAACCCGCAGCAATTCAATTGGTACTTTTACCAGCATCATGACTAGATCAATTTTCTATTTAATATGCAGAATGAGTTTTTATTTAGGTATGGAACAAGTGCAAGTTTAAACACAAGAGACAATGTCAGTCAAAAAAAGCCTTTGTTGCTTTTGCATGACGTCATCATACGCCAAAACCAAACCAGAAGTTTACAAAGCAAACAGTCTGTTGCCAAATGCCAAATGTAAGCGGATTTCTATCCTAGGTCTACCTCAATATAAGTGGTGTCATGTCAGACGTTTTTACAATGAATGATGATGAATCCCTATTTCCAATATATTTTCCCACATATTAAATTCAACAATAAATGGTTAACTTACTGTACGTAAGATGATTTGCTGGGCACGGTATCCCCCACCGCGTAAAATCTTCGGCGATTTGTGACCACCGGAATGGATGAAGATGGATAATCAGACGAGGAGACTACCGGACCATAGTATCTTCTTGTCCGAATTCGGTTATTATTGTTACTATTGTAGTAATCACTGCTTCTTGGAGACACATATCGATAATTCCTTCCTCCTTCACCACCGACAGAATCCGGGTAGTAATTTGCAGAATCGTAATTATACCCAAAACTTGGTGCAATAAAGTATGTTGCCAGTAAAGTCAGCACATACACACCAAACAAATTAATCTTGCTGGTGGACATGCTTTAATTTTGTTGGAAGAATAAGTGTGTAAGCTTTATTTCTTGGTTTGGCACTGTAGATGAAAGAAGACAATCAACTGTTGAACTTGCTGGAAGACTACAAACTGTTTAACTGCAGCCAAGTCAAACTTGAAACATAGTTTTCTCTCTCGTTAAACCTTCTTCTGGTACTAATACTACAACTTAACAATGTACGCAGCAAACTCATGAGGAGGATGATGATGATAATGTTGACTGACTATTGGTGAGTTCTTCAGACAGATGTGATGACGATGACCATCAACTCACTGTTCAATGTCATTGTCAGTCAACCAACGAAACGAACTTTGGCATTCCACATTTTTTTACGAGCTTCACAAAATTTACGTAATAAGAAAATTATCACAGGAGTTACGTTACTTTTGTGGAAGAAACTAAATAGTATTTTATTGTATTAATCCGCCTTTACACAGTCAAATAAACACTTTTTACGTGCTTTATCCTTCCTTGCAAAATGGTTTTATGTTTTATGATTTAAAAAAAAAAATCTTTTCTATCCGGCTCTTTCCTTTTCCAGAAGAGATAACAATTTAATGGCTATAATTAGCTAATACTGATGACAGCCTCTTTTGATTTATTCAGTGGGTGCCGTTTTGGAGGAATGATATCATGTAAATTAATGTGTGGGTTATCAGTTAAATTTTCCAGTAAGCAATAAAATAAACCAGAATTTATCAAAGCATTACAGACACACAAGCTATATCACAAAATCCTATCTCTCTCTCTCTCTTCCAATAGATTATTCATAGTAATTATGACAACACTGCTTGGTTTATCATTTTACAGGTCAAAATAATAAATTTATGTACAAAATGATAACGATCATGTGTATTTAAGCAATAAAATGCTTTAGAAAGCAAACCACACCATATCACACACTGTCATTGACGTAGCACTATAACTACCACCACAAAAAATCATAAACATCATCATCATCACAATTTTTTTCCATACGTTCAAATATCATGTAAATAGATGTGTGATCTAAAAAAGCACACAACTCTAATAAAAAAACATCTGTCTGCTTACTCTAGAGAATCATATTTTTGTATTATATTTTCCCTTACTATCCTTCCACGCAACAATTACATGACAGAGAAGAAAGCATTATGAAGATGGCAATGCAATGGCAAGACTCGGTTTTTCTTTTAGCAAAACTTTTAGCCAAAACACATATCCCCATGTCCCCATTCCTCACTTTACAGAAGAGACAGACAGAAGGATAATCATAAGAAGGGGAATATCATATCATCCACCATACCACCAAGCTATTGCACAACATTACATAGCGTTTTTAAGCTTTATATAAGCTATTCATGATCAATGTGCGTGGTGGTACATCCTTGTCCGTAAAGTGTAGTCGTAGCCGAAGCCCACAATTACATGAACTATTCGAAATATTATTATTTAAAAAAAGAGAGTTTAGTTTTTTTTTATATATTATATACATTGGACTTGGACTGTTTATATGAGTACGGTGTACGATGCGGTGGTGGTGGTGGCTCATCATCACATCACAATATTCACAATAAGCATGCTACTCCTTCACACTTATCTGTTCTATGTGCTTATGTAATATCAAGTAGAGTGGTTTCGGTAAGAAGGCTTGAGGAAGAATAGCAGGAAAGCAGTCATTCCTTCTTCTATCAAACACTAACCATCATGAATCATGATGATGTGATAGAATGATCAAAATATAATAGAATACATTTATGCCTTTGTTGCCTTTGTTTCTATTGGGATGCTATACGCTACTACGCCGCTGTTTGTGCATGAAGAAACATGTATTACTTTTAGTGGTTGTATGAAATTAAATTATGATAATGAGATACCACTTGAAATAGAGCTCATCGTACTATAAGTTAAAAACAATGTAGCAAAAGTGTCTATAAATTTAAAAATTTAGTAATTGTAGATTTGTGGAATGAATAGAACTACATACATATTATGTGCGTAGGTATATTATATAATGTATATTTTTGTGGTTAATGATGATGATGATGCGTGTAGGGAACAAAGCTAATCCACAAGTAGTCGTTAATCCTTCTTTTGTTGTGGTGGTACTGAACTGGTGCTATATTGGTAGGATTCTTTAAACAAGTTTTAACGCATTCAACATTTTGGTTCTTTGTTATACATTTTAGATTATATTTTTAAGTTTTATTTTTAAGTTATGCGTATTTGGCATTTTATCAATATTAGGATCAGGAACTACTCCCTTTTGTTCTAACAAACTACGTTTTGTTGGAACAACTTCCGGTATAATTTTCTCGTATGCTAGATAAAAAAACTGCTATAAAAATTACATTAAAAAATCATTCCTCCAGAATAATAAGTGAGGAATGTGGTCGTAATAAAATTATATGATGGAGATGGAGAGAGAGAGAGAGAGAGAGAGAAACAAAAATTTACATTTCTTAAGTATTTGTAAGTTTGCATGACCTGGAATTTTCAAGGATGGAGATTGAAGAGGGAATTTCGTATATTGATCCTGAGTTCTTAGCCGTTTTTACTTATAAAACAGAAAAATAAGAAGAAAAAATCACAGGGGATCACATATCATCCTGAAAGAATGTAAGAATGACATTTGTAGATCAAACCCGTCATTATTCGGCTACCAACTCATTTTTTATATTAGCCAACGGAGCAATATATAATAATAATATCCATCATCATGAATTCTTGATGTGGTAAGATTGCTGGAGCTGTTTTTTTTGGTAGTGATGGAAGATTCAAATCTATGCAAAAGTATACAAAATATAATAAGGTGGTAATGGTAAAATGGATAGAAAGCTTGTGTAATAATGGTATTTGCGTTTACCAAGTTCACTCACGTACTTTTATGCAAGCATGTTGGGGAATAAAATGAATGAAAATATAATATTGGCAATGTGCAACTCAACTAGGAACGAACATTACTTTTTTCAGCAACAAGATTTCCACTTGAATAAGTAAACTTTTATGTGATGTTCTTTGCCGGTGCAATTCCGATTAAAGTGGGAAGTAAACATAATAATAATACTGGGTCGTGATGACGATCATGATCAACCAAACTATGCAATAAAAGTGTAGAATAGTAAAAAAAAAAGATGAAAAATCATCCAACTATTTTGCGGTTCTTGACTAGAAATCAACATAAGTACACATAACACATAATGTCGTAAAAAATCATGACTGAAAATTAAAATGCTATTTAATTTAATCATCTTCAACTCAAAGTGAGTGACCTAAAAATGACGACTTTTCCGGTCAAGTTTCCAGTAAGTGTGGAAAAGGTCGAGAGAGATACGGAAGGAAAGAAGATGATGTGAGATTTTTGCAACAGCAGCATCTTCAAAAGTCGAACATGTCCTACTTATTTTTTTACCAAGAGACACCACCACAAAAGCACTTCACCCCATATGTGTATGTAACATAACCACCAACGCAGTGATTGATTCTTGTTGTTGTTGTCTGCTTTAAAAAATGATTGATTAAACCTTGAATAGAAGTGTGATGTTAGTACATATAAATTGTGAGACCATGCATGCATATAATAATGACTATAGTAATGATAATGTAAAAATGGACAGTTTTGAAATAAGGCTAAACAGTTTTTTTTGAATTTGCATAGGCTACTGTACTATGTACAATATGATATGTAAAAAAAAGTCATGTATGATGTAATGTTTTGCATAGACTATGTTCGATGAATAGTGTTGATGTTCTAACAATAAAGATATTTTTCCTTTATATTTATATTCTATGGACTACAAATAAAAAAGAATTATTATTTTTTTATTCTTTACTAAAGCAGTATAATAGATTTATAAAAATGTTAAGGAAAATCCGGCCTCTCAAAGAGAGAAATTTGAGGGACGAGGCAGTAGACGAATTGTACATACATATTACAAACGCCAGCAGACTTTCTCCCTATCTCTACTCAAAAAAGAAAGATGAACGGTACGAAAAAAGTCTTGTTGAATATTGTACTGTATTTACGCATGTGTAAAAAAGTAAGGATACTTGTCGTCGTGACCCCAAAAAGCAAGTCTATCATCTTTTCATGATCATGTTGACTACTTGTTTCTTTCACTCACCGTTACACTCATACACACACACTTGCCCACTCACAACAACAAACACCGAAAAAGAGAGTCAATCTTTTGTGGATAACCGAACCGAAGAAGACGTTGTCTGTGCATGAGTGTGTGTATACTTATAGCAGTAAGTGGAGTATTGGGATAACTATGATGATGAATCGAAATGGAAAATAACTTTGGTTGGTCCTTGACACATTATTTTTTATATATTGGAGAGTTGACTTGACTACTTTATAGAGTTTGAAGTTACAGTTACACTACTGTACTATAGTTACAGTGCGTTTACTTTCTATAAGTTCACTTAATTTTTTTAATTTCATGCGTTTTTTCAAACTCCCCGAAGTTGTTTCAAATGACTTGACGGTGCAAACCATTTCCCTAGGTAGTGCGCATTTTGGTGCATATGAGGTTTCTGTTTACTTTGATTTTTCGGAGCACTGTAGACAAATTACA
>JAQIWN010003710.1:0-12545 GCA_034699025.1 Entomobrya cf. arborea Gr-Col-00668
TACATGATGCTTTCTCTTACAAATGCAACTACAGCACGATGACTTTGTTGTCACTGCTTTTGGTTTAGGTTTAGTAATGTTGAACCTACCAAAATAGACACTACAGCTAGTCAAACAACGTTATACAAGATATATATGTGGTTTTCAAAGCCCGACAGAACAAATTCACTTATGAATTAACAAGAATGTAGCTCACTTCTAAATTATTACATATTGTTTTGGGTTGCACTCTTTCAAACTACATGCTACAAGCCATAAACTATGCCACATCATCAAACTTGCTGTTGTGTACATCTTGAAGGCGAGAAAAGGAAAAATAAAAAAACAAAAAGTCAAGCTGGTTCACTCACTCACTCTTCAATTTTGACTTGATCGTTCCTTTGGGAGAAAATAAGTTTTCGGCCTTCGGATTGGTTTTCTTCATGTTCTCTCACCGGACTTCCATAATATTTCTCTTTTTTCCTATCCGAGCCATCAATGTGCATTACACTTTTCCCCTAGAATTCGATATGATGCAATATGTGACGAGGGCATGGCATGAAAGTTTCCACGTAAGTGTAGCCAACGGACAGCAAAAATTCTCACCATGGGCTGCATTATTGGATTCACATATTATCTGAATTTTCGGATCCGCAATAGATATACATTTATTTCTATTGTTTATTGTACAGTATTAGGTACTTGTACACTGCATTTTACGCTAAAAATAAATCAGTCACATGCGACTACGTCTAGGAAAAATCTGGCAACTTATGGGGAATAGGGGAAAGTTGGAAACAAAAAGACTTTTTCTTGTGCATGTGGAGTGGACATGAATAAGGACAACAACTTGTACATATTTCAAGTATCTTGCACAACTGCATTGTAAGACATGCATAATTGGAAGTTTCAAACAACTTTCAACTGGGGCTAAGTACATGACAAAAGCACAATGCACATTTTTGTATGTATGTACAGGGATTATGTAACCGTTCAGTGAAAGCTGTTCCACTCCACACAAGCTCTTATACAGCATTCATGATAACTTGGATTTGGGTCCACACAGAAAGAATACATGATGCTCACATAAACTTTACTGTATCGATGCAGTTTTCGAATTCCGCAGTGTAGCAGTTGCGAGGTTCAAACTATTAGTTGCTAGTATATTGTTAACAAGTAGTAAGTAGATACGTATATTCTAGACTATAATTATGCATTGAGTATGAAGAACGTTTCTTAACTTAATGATTTTTTTAATCGTATGAATTCTAAATAGGAAGTACATCTTTGCATATAGTCTATCGTCAACCCTTCAGTTTAAGTTCTAATAACAATAGCTTTTACCATCGCATTGATAAGAAGGCCGAAAAACTAAAATTTATGGCATTATGTATTTCATGGCACTAACATGCTCCCGTTCTCATTGATGTCCGTTTTTTCCTGCACAAAATTTTGTTGACTGTTTCTTGGCATCAGCAGCCTGGATTATTTATTTCATATGCGCAACCACGTTTTATGATGAAAGAAATTTCTGTGTGGCAGTGACGGCGAAATGGTACCTTAAGTACCTTTCTTTTATATTATATTACAATGCTTAAAATAATGGATATTATCCTTTTCCGTCATGTCGTGTTATCAGACCAATAAATTATTCTATTGAATACTTATATGTACATTGCGTTTGCATAGCTTCCTCTCTCAGTCAAACAATGAGTGAGCAACATGCTATGTCACACTCCGGGGAAAGCATTCTTACTTGTCTGCTTGTTTCTGTTGTGGTGGAACTACCACAATCACAAGTAAACTTTATTATAATACATTGTACTACTACATTACAAGAACTATCACCAAGAAGAATTAGAATGAAATGAAAAGCTTGTGGGCGCTGTTATTGTGAATACACAAGAAACGAACATATCGTTATTGCATTATGTTATGTTGTAACCAACCACCAAGCTGCCACTGCCAAACAAAACAGATAGAGGAAAAAGGAACAAAGAAATGATACACATACACATTGTGAAAGCAAGCAGGATGTGGGAAAAGTTTGACATTATGTTATTATAAAAAGAACAGGAAAAGAGAGAAGTTTACAATGTGACTCTTAGCGTGATTTATTTCTTCTAGAAATAAGACTTATTCCTCTCCTACTTCTTGTCACCATCATCATCAACACTTCCACTGCAGCAGCGTCATCATCATGTATTGAAATGATGCTGCTTGTGTCTTCCTTTGGAGCATTTCACTGTAACTTTTGTTTGCTTGAAGTTCCCTTGAATTTAGAATTTTTTAGGATATGTTATTGCGCTGTGCGGTTGCCCTACATGTGGACAGGCAGATATATATATTGTATGTTGATATTTTACTTGATATGAACCACTTTTAAAAACCTTTTTATGATGCTACATGATAATTTTGAAGAAGGGGTGTTCCTGGTGATGTTATGATAAAATATCATGACGTCTTACACATTGTATGCACATGAATTGTTTGTGCATTTAACACGCACTGTTAAAAGTTACGTTTTTCGCGACATTCCCACATGTGTACTGCAATCTGAACCTCTGAACAAATCGAGTACAGCTAAAACTTGGACATTTTATGTAGTGAATCACAGTATGAGGGCTGACGCTCTTTCTCACAGCGGTGAAATCAAATGGTACGTAGATAAAAAAAGAGATGATTACTTTTCGTTGCAGGACGTCCAGTCGTCTATCCAACCAACAGGACAATAATGGGCTTTACTGGACAGCGTTTGTCCCTGTCAGTGGAGATGTGTGCCAATCCACCACCCGAACGTGCATTCTGGATATTTGGTAATGTAGCCCTCCGACCTGGATCCAGACACCGGAACAAATATGTCGCCCATGAGCTCTCCGTAAGTTCCTTCGATGTTTTTTCTATTTTATAATGCTACAATAAGGCATAATATGTGGATGTAAATCTATTTTAGGATGCAATGTTATACATACTATGCACACTCAATCAGTCCTACTTTCTCACTGTTCTCATTTGCGAGCATACTACATCTGTTGTTACACAGTTTTCCACTCATTTCTATGCATCTATTTCTATTGAAGTCATCAGTCAAAAAGTGAGGTTCATAAGTCAGTCAAATGGAGTACATAGAGTATATGTGTACAATGGCTTGTGGTGAGTGGTGACACTGATGGCAATAGTGGGAAAAGGGAAAGCAATATTTCATGAGGTTTCATACATTAACCCACTCAAAAGCTTTTAAATGTATATCTTTTATGGGTTCTTCATTGTTTGTACTTTGGGATTTCAAATGCTTTTTATGGCAATTAAAACATTTCATCACGAAAACATTTACCTTGTCTTTTTGCGTGATAGTGATGTATACGATTCTGTCACATTACACATGTTGTGTTAAAAGCTCAACTCTGGCATTTATTTCAGTTGTTTTCTTTATGCACTGCTCTAACAGATTTATTTTTCTTGCATTGTGAGAAATTATGCAAGCTCATTGTAAGACTTCATTTCAACTTTTGATGTGGGTTGGTTTCATCGGTTTGAATTTTTTTTAACCATATTATTGTCAAAGGTTTTACTGTTATGGAACACAGTAAAATTTACAGGAGAAATCACTTTAAATACCTAGTTCAGTCTTTGTCAGCTCATTATTTCCAGAATTCTGAATAATTATTTCTAACATGTGTAAGATGGCTATAGATTATGTATTTAGAGTCCCTTCATCAATCAATCAATATTGAATTGCTGTCATATGGGCTTTCATCCGACGTAGCCCCACAACCACTGCGAGGGTATACAGCGTCTCTGCAATAAAGGAAAGGAAACAATAGGAAGCTTAAGTAGATCTATTTGTCATTATTATTACACTTTTTATACATTTATGAAACATCATATATGCTACCTTCGTGGAAAAACTCGGGACACAGTTGTCTGTCAATACGATTTTTTGATATCCTAGTTTGATAGACGTACTTAAACCAGCGTTGGGCAAAATATGTCGATTGAGCTACTTGTCCATACCAGTTTGCAAACCCTTTTTGATTTGCGCAATTTTTATTGTGGGCTGCATAATGGATCCCAGCATCACGGATATTTTTGACATCCATATTGATGCATGATAAATAATCGAAAGAGTATTGTTTGGAGTATAAAGGACACGATTGTCTGTGAATCAGAGTTGCTCATTCTTTTATAGAACCACTAATCCGATTATTTTATCTATAGATGGCCTTTTTACTCGATACTTCGTCGCCAAATGGGAAGTGAAAGCAAAAAAGCTCTGTCATTTTGCTTCTAACGTTCGGCAACGAGCTTGCTTATATTACGTTTGTATATGAAAACAAACATTTGGTCTGGCAGGCATAGGGTAAAAGAGACATGCAATGAAGTACACATGATATTCATAAGGTTGTTGCTCAAGGCCTATACTTAGGTGATCTAATATAGCAGTATTATGCCTATTGCCTATCAAGCCACAGTAGAGTAGAATGCTTTCGTAAACGAAAAGACATTAGCGAATGATGAAAGCAACAATAGAGCTTTGCTGCCAGGAGTACTACCACATATTTTATGCATGTTTCATTCTCATGTTAAAACGGAAGGAAGGAAACAATATTACTAAGATTTAAGTAAAAATACAAAAGAAAATTGCTTTCTTTCTTCTGCTACTGTAACCTGCTATTAACGAATCTAATGCTTTTACACTTTTTTTGTCTGTATGATAATCATTAGGACGATATGTTATTTACGTGCTTTTATTCTTTTACATTTTCTCATCGTTTCTTCTTTAGTCCGCCTATGTGATAAAAAAGGCCAAATTATCGATGTTTTAAGTCTTTTTAGTGCAAGGATTTTCGCTTTAAATCCATAGATGATAGGAAATATTGATAGTTAGATAATATACATTTTGGGAAGCTACCTAGTGCGGTTAAATTAAAATTACCCGGAAAATTGTATAAGTAATTGTCTCCCTCATTCGCATCACTCGTATAATATTTGCATTGTACTTAGATGATGGATTTTTAAAGAAAAAGTTATAAGTCATAACAAATATTTAAAAAAAAAATAAGTAAAAGCGGTTGAATTATTTGAAGTTTGGTTTTTAATTCATTGCAATAAAACGATTTTTTTCTGTAGCAAATGCAATTACTGTACGTACTGCCAATTTATTCTATTTTTAGAGAATTTGAGAAATCTGAGATAACAGTTAAATTAAAGTATATGTTACGAGTAAAATTAAATTAATGTCACATTCGTGACAAAATGTTATGTAGTACAAATATTCTTCTAAAAATCTGTACTTGTACCGGCTTATTCCTATGAGAGCAAATCTTTGCTTCGTTGTCAATGTATGAGTGTAATTGTGTGCTTAAGTAATAGTTTAGATGTACCTAGTACGTAAGTACTTTTTATTACTTTGGATTATTTCATCTCATGGGAAAACGGGAGAAAGTGGTCAAGAAAGAATAAGAAGGGATGCAAGCAGATAAAAAGAAAACAATAGAACAAATGTTTGAGGAGGATGATGATGATTATAACTCAAATATCCACTTGTATGGCGATTTCGCTTCTTCGAGAGGAATCGTCAGACAGTAAGTAGTTAAATATATAGTTGTACTGGTATGCTATAATGGGGAAAGTTTACGTTGTCTGTACACAACTATTACATACGTACTACATACCAAGTACTTATGTATGATGATGATGACCAAGACCAAACTACATATTCGAAGATGTGAAAGAAAAGATTTTTATGTTCTCTTATCTCCAACCAAGTACTTATTACAACCTCCATTACTTATACTACCAAGTTGCACCACTTCACTTTACGTCTTTGTGAAGCATTAAAAATGCTTATATAAATGGAATCCTACACGACGAGCAGAGAAAGCTCTCCCAGCGGCATTCCTAATAATAGGAGTCATTCCTCTTATAACGACAAGCAAACATGCCAGTGTTGAATGTAAAATGTAAAGGGTTAGGGTTCTCCAGTTCCATTCCATTCACCACTCGTATTTCCTTCTATTTCTGTCTCCCTTTCAGTGCTAGCTCCAAACAAAAAAGTTATTACGATCCTAGACCTGACAAATACAACTACCCATCTGTAACTTATTGCCGTCATCTAATAGAGGTATATTTAGAACGTATGTCTCTGCAAATGCATCGGTGTAAAATCTGAAAATAAAGTTGTAATTTAAATACTAGGTTTTAAAGAGTGCATTGTCCTTTCTCTCTCTACAAAAGTTGAAACGTTGTTTTGTTTCTCTTACCTCAACACGAGATAATGACAGTGCTGCAGTGATGATGACATGAAAGACAAAGAGTTACCAAAAGACTTTAACGATATTTTCATATTAAGCTTAGATGCAAAATGTAAATCTAAAATGCAAAAGGAAATCCTTTTCTGAGTTAGTCTCATCATCACTTTTATCATCGAACCATAAAAGAAAACCAAGTAGCAAGTCACATTTCTTGTCATTCATTCTTTCTAAATTTGGCTTTTACACTGTGTGGAAATACTCAACTTTCTGGCTGTATGTACAATATATAACATTTAAACTATTCCGCTGCCAATTGATGGTGTTTGTATAAAATGCTCCTACGAATGGTAATATTTATTTCTTATAAGCATAGTTGGTCGGAAGCATTTAAACATATACCTAGATAGCAAATATACGCAACATCAGGGCAACTTCTACTACTAAAGCATGCAAATAAATGCGGATTCTCGTCCAAAAACGAACCGCAAATGATGTGGGTGTGGTGGAACTAAACCCATTGGTTTTAATCAAGTGCGGTATGCTGCCACTAGCACAATTTCAATGGCTCTCCCTCTCGCTCTAACGCCATTTTTTCTGACCCTACTTTAACAGAGATAGAGTTGATTTAGGACTGTTCCTGGAAATAAGCTGATTTCCTTTCACAAATGCCTTTATCTAGCATATAGTTAAATTCATCAAAGAATTTAAAATTGACGACACTGACTGAACCTCAATTATAAGAGATTGTATGACGATAGACTTTTTTTAGTTCCTTTTCCATCTTATGTATAATCTAATGAGAAATATATTTGTAGATTTTGTCTTTCACTTCCTGTCTTTCATACTGTGTAAAATGGTCAAAACTTTCACAAGCCAACGATTTATTTGTGGTATTGCCATTGCATATTACATATTTATGCTTCTCGCATTTCAAAAAGTCATGTATCTGTCTAGCACAATTTTAATGCATTCCAGTCACTCAGCTAAAATTTAGTACAACTAATACTGCATTCATCGCACAAATGTGTATTTTGCATCTTCCCAATGCTTAATTCGGTTTTATGCTCTATAAATTCGACCTTTCTGCCAACAAAAACCGCATTACACGGATGTAGAATGTGTGAGTTAACAATTTCTAGTCTTTTCGTGTAAAGGAAGTGTCTCTAACATTCTATTCCCATTATAGTCGCTTATTTGTTGGAACGATAACGTTTGTATAGATTATAGCAACGATGACGGAGATGATAATGCGTAAATAGATGCATATATTATGCATTCATGCATGTGTGCACCAGCAGCAGTGCTCTGGTCTGTCGTTTTCGTTTTCTCGAAGGAATTTCTCCTGCTTCAGAGATGCATATTGGTAGGCGAAATATTATTATTAAGAATTCAATGCACCATTCTATGCACATACCATTCTAGTAATATGAACATATATACGAATTCAGGATATTTTACAAAAAAGAAAGTATTCTTCACTGGAGAAAAAAATGTTTTATTCTGACAGCAGCGACCACAGTGCACAATGTTTTGGAATACGTGTGTTCATGGGCCACCAGTTATATTCAGTGATGGGGCAGACGACCATATGTTACCCCTTTCACGGGTGAAATCCATGATGATTCAGCCATGAACAATGGTTATCATCACCAATTTTACTACAAACTTGGTCATCTTTGTGCATCTTGATATTTCATAATTTTCTTTTAAATCTTTTTTGCAAGAAGATACAACAAATAAAAATTGTTGTCAGAATTTTAAAATAACAGCCAGAAGAATAACTAGTTAAAATGGCAGTCACTAGAAATCATGATTTTAAAAATAGTACAACAAAAATATTTTTACCTTTTAATGGAAAAACATTGGGAATTTAGAAAAATAGGTTATAAAATGGAAAAATATTATCTAAAAACGCACCACACAAAAAGAATCGAAGAAAAGAAGATGCTGTGAGTAAAGCCTTCGATAAAAATACAGGAAAAAGTACGAGCTTTGAAGTTCATGAAGTATATATATGTAAACCCTGGAAATAAATAGATAGTAAATATACTATGTACGAAAAATGTGAACACTTGAATGAATAGATTCGGGATTGATGGAAATGTGTGTGTTGTTCTGAATAATGCTGAAATTGAAGACGTTCGTAACAACATAGATGCATACACGCAAGATTTACTTAAATACCCTGTATTGTTCCGTCGAATCTTAGGATTTTCTGTGGGAATCGTGCAGGGAATCCCAAACCAAATTCATCAAGAAAAGAAAATTGAAGCAGAAATACAGTGTCTGTATTCCCACTAAGTATAGGAGCAAAAGTACGACGAAAAAATCAGGAAAGGGGTAGAAAATGTGGCATCAGGAAAATAAAATGCAGGGGATGGATGGATAGGATGTATGGTTCATGCAGCCATAAAGTTATTCTCTGGTTAGCTTGGAACAGGAAAAGAAAGAAAAGGCCTGGCTAGCGGCATTATTATTACTGCTGCCGCAGCTAAACTTGATCGGAAAATAAAGAAACGGAAAGGGAATTGCTTGACGATATTTATTCTTCTTCTACACATAATATAAATGAGGAAATCAACAGAGGAAATAAAGAGGACGAGCAAAAAGGAGAGAGAGAGAGGAAAAGAGAATGAAAAAAGGGAGAAAATCTATTGGAAAAAGTAAGACATCTTTATTCTTCGACGAACAAGGAAAAGGATAACGTGTTGTGTGTGGGATAAGGTAAATGAAGTCTCTGACTGAATCGTTTTGGCTGGTGAGTTGTGACTCCGAGACGATAGGGCATGCATACTCAACGCACTATTTTCTCTGGCTTAAGTACTAATGTTTGATACGTCTTGACTATCTCTTCTCAAGAGACACGTTATGTGATGTTAGCGTATAAATTACATACATTTCTACACCTATAATAGTCATTCTTTACGCAAAAACTATCTATCTACCTTCTATTTTCATTTCCAAGAAGACGAAGGAAGAGTTGAAATTTAGTTAGAAGAAGAAAACGAGAAAATTATAAGATCAGTCAACCAAGCAGGGTAAAGGGAATGAGTTATATACCTGTGATTTCAAAATAAATTCGCATCTTCATTTTCTGGAACGTGGAAAGGTCATTAAATCGGTTTTGTAAAATCGTGTCTCGTTTTCTTAAAACCAAAAAACCGGGACATTTTCGAGGGTTTATGGAAATGTACACTTTCTCTCCGCGTTTTATTCATTACATTACATTCTCACGTTACGTTTCCTACGTTCATAACACCCTTAAAGTATGTACTGTGTACTTGGCGGTGGTGGTGTGCGGTAATTAAGATATGCATCTCATTCTGAACACAAATAGCGGGTTTACGTTACTTTAGATGCTGAGCTCTTGTCATCTCATTAGTGTGCCACGAGAGAACCCTGAAATCATAATGAGAGTTCTGAACCTTTGCATTTTAATATATTTTGCATCAAGTCTTGTGTATTATGTTACGGGAAATAGTGGGAGAGATTCGGCTGAACATGCCTGTTAGAATAAAAGGGTTAAAGACAACCGCTTCCTTTAATTTTCCTACAAATTTCAATGTACAACGTTCAAAATTCATAAGCTTAGATGCATATTACACAAGAATGAAAATATATCCGTCTTTTCATTATTGACAATGATCATCATTATAGCATGGTGTGTTGTCGGAACTAGGAAGTATGGTAATGGTAATGTCGCCCTGACGTGGGCGTCATTATTTCTTACGACGACACTTAAGGTGCCTTCGTTATTAAGACAGTGTTATAATGACTTCTTAATAATTTTTACGTTTTCACATAACCATTTCATGCCATTTTGAAACACAAAAATCTCACGACACAAATTCAAATGAAATTCCTTCTCTTTTCTCGTTTACTAAGTTCACGGGAATTCTGTGTCTCGACAGACAACTGTTTTTGGAGAGATAAACGAAACCAAAATTAAAACCCAAAGAAAATGTGGATGCATCCCATTGGAAATAACAATGAAGTTTCTCATCTTTTAATATGCAAAAGCAACCAGAAAACAAATAAGATATGAGGCGGAAATTCCCTAGGAGCGCATTAAAATTGCGATTTTCCACGAACTTACTCATTGTTTTGATGCTCATGGGCAATCTTCTCAGGTTGTCTCTTTCATTCGTCTGGCTTCTTTTAAAGCATGCAAGAGTAGAGACACATAAATATAGAGCGGACAAGATTTCATTTTTCTTCAAAAAGCCAAAATTTCCCCATGTTAATCAAATGAGATGTACTTTATCTCAATAGCAACAACTGATGTTGTCCCCTCTATCTTTGTGTCTCTACTCATGCAAGGAACACTGAAGAAAAAAGATTGTATGGGAAAAAAAACTAGGTTGAAAGTTGAAATGGAAAATAAAAGGGATTCCTGTTGTAGTTAGAAGTTAAGTTACGTAGCACCTTGAAAAGCGAAGTTTACGCATATATGCTAAACCCTAGCTTGAGTACAATAACATGCCTACATTTTAAAAGACTCAAATACAAACCAAAAATGGTATGCATTCATGGAAATGTCTTCATTAAAATTTGAAGTGAAATACTTTGCTTATAATGCTATGCAATGTGTAAAAATAGGAAACTATTGTTCAGGTAGTAGCTGTTGAAGCATACACACATGTAACAAGTACGATGCGATGGTAGAGGATTTCGTTGTGCTCCAAACAAAGATGTAAAACCAGACCTACATACCCGACCATTTCAAATGAGAAAATGCGAATTTCATCTGCTCGTTTATAATGCACAATATGGTTTGTGTGGTTTCCTCTTTAGTTTGTGTGCGAAACCTTTTCTGTAGGCGAATTCGAACTGCCCCTTGTAGGATTTTTACTGTGTATTGGATAATGTAGTTTAAGGATCAGGAGTAACGCAAATCATTCATAGAGTTTTTATATCAGTATGTGATACCGGGCGATTACATTTCACACATGGTCCAAAGCATTCGGGCAGCAACTTTAGTAGTTTCGAACATAACGTTGACGAGTGTAAAATATTACTTATTTTTGCACATTGTTGTGCTCGAACAATATAGGTTGGTTATTAAAATTTCGTTGTATATAAGATAACTTTTTTTGTAAATCACTACAATGTCGAGGACCTTATGTCCTGCATTATAATTTTTGTTTACGTATCTTGAGGTCTATGAGGAGCTTTTTCTTCTTCTAGGTACTACCAAAGAGGAAGTATAAAGAGGAAGTATCTTTATTGTAAGAGTTTTCTTGTCGATAGGTACTTATACGTACTTACACTCTTATTTGGCCAGGTTTATTGCATAAAGGATACTTCGACTTGGGATTTCATAAGCTTAGTTGTGCTTTGTTCAATAAAATTTATGCTAGTGAATGGATGTATCAAAATGTGTTTGTTGTCTGTTGATATTTTAAAAAGAAAAGTTCTACATAAGTAAAATGTCTTTCAGTGTTGAGAGCACCTAATGTGTAGTATTCTAGTTTCCAGTTAGCATGAAAGCGAATTAATTCTTTAAGGAGAATTCCAAAATGTATGTTCCATAAGTCGACCTTCCTGGAAAATGGTTTAGTTTCGTAGTTTACCCCATTACGTGACTATATAATGTATTTATTTGCGGTACACACACAAGGTCCAGTTTTAGTTTGGTTGTTAGTGACCCTTCCGCCCGATTTAACATGATTCATCGCTTTGCACTGGATGCACGTTCTACTGTTCTAGATACAATTTTAAAGGTAAAATTTCTGAAATTACAAATAAACACTACACTGCAGAGACACAAAAATAAGTACGCCACTGATGTTTCATAAGTATCGTATAAATTATAGTATCTTATACACATTGCTTTCGTTTATTTAATATCTTTCGTTTATGGCATATTGCGCATTTATCTCTTTTTTTATCTAGTTCCATGTAAGTCATTAATATACAAATGTATTCCATTTATTGTCAAGCTTTTATTTATTGGGTATGATAACTAATATCCTGTCATCTCAAAATATGCGAAACGTGGAAAAGCATAAATTAATGGTATGAATTTTGCATCCATTGGGATCTGTTTTACAACTAACTGCACTCCCGTTTTACATCCTAGTCATATTTTCTTGTAATTCCACTCTGTATTTCAAAAGATAACGTATAAAATATTTCTTATATTTCTTTCTACGTACATATTTACTTAATGACAATTTTAGTCTCAGTCACATTATACCGTTCCGTTGCAGTGGTTATTATGTAGCTGAAAGCAAAGCGTCAGCAAGTATTGACTTTATCATGTTTGTCTGTCTGTCTGTCTGTCAGCACGATAACTCAAGAACGCATTGA
>JAQIWN010003711.1:0-12544 GCA_034699025.1 Entomobrya cf. arborea Gr-Col-00668
AGTTTTTGGAACAACTACTAGAGTCTTCATCTACTATTTTGTTTATTTGTTAATTAATTTTCTTATTTTTAAGCATATTTACTGGGATATTTACAATGGACTAGAGAGGAAGGACTCAAAAGTTGCCCCCGGGCAGCAGAGGTGAAAGGGGTCAAAATATGAAAACCTGTCTTAATGCAGGTATCAGAATCTTCTGGGTTTTTTATTTGTGCTTCGCTAGGACTGTCCTTATGAAAGATTGTTAAAATATTTTCCCCAATTAGACTCGCAATATTGCTGGAGTAGGTCGGAATAATTGCTTTAAAATTGTTCAATTTATTTCATACAGTTTCAATTGAAACAGACTAATCTAATTCGATAAATATATATTTCACGGGATAGCATGGTTGCTTACCAAAAAGCTTACAGTTAGTTCTTTAATATGTCAACGCCAAGTGGAGTTGCATTATATACGAAAGATAGTATTGGACAAGGTAATTAAAGTGATGGAAAATGGAGAATTAGAGAAAAAGTTATTTCAAATTCGACTTATTTTGTGTACCCGCGACGAATTAATTGTTTAGCAAATTATAGTAGCGTCCTATCCTCCACAACTACTGAATACAGCTTACATCCATTAGAGACTCTCGATGCCCCACAAAATTGTTTCAATCTGTAATTGTGTATTGTATGTGTGATGCATCGCACCTTTCACTTCTTATGTTTATTTATCCGTAATGCGTAATAGTAGTTAATTATATTTCACAAAATTATGCTGTATGTAGCTAAATCTAAAACTAGATCTGTTTTTTTATCAGTTTAAAGTTGCTCCTCGTTCGACAAGCGATGGCTGGGACAGAAAAACATGTTTACTATTTACTGGTGATAGTTTTCATAGCTTTCTGAACATGACGAAGTGTGTCGGCCGAAACGTGTCTTTTAAGTTGCGTGTCAAAAGATGAACTTTCCATTAAAGTGCCAAAAGCTAACTTTGCTGACATTCTAAAAAGCAATGAAAAAATTGCATGATAATTAGAAAAGTTAAATTACTATTATTTCATGAGAAATCGAATTCGATTTGGTTTGCAAACCTTGTATCCAAACTGCCCTCTTGCAGGAATCTACACAGCATAGGTAGTAATCTCTCAGGTACCTCACTGAGGCACCTATCTGCGCCTAATTTCTCAATCAATTTGGTTGTCATTCTGGCAGTCATACATCGTACAGCAGGATTTCTATGTCTGAATCGCAAAAAAACCAAGCCATACATTTTTATAATCTCCGGAAATAAAATGCAATTTGTCATATTCCCCGGCATGCTATCAAGATAAGAAAGTACTCCCACCTAGTTCCATATAAATCCAAACAGTTAAGTGCCTTTGCTGGACTGACGTTTAAAATAAGTGCTTCAAGTGCTTTGCCACTATCCTCTCGAATGAACTTGGTCGTGTCTGCTGCCTTATCTAGTAGTTTCTCAGCAATCCTCTCCGAGTCCTACACAAATAATCATAAAGAACAAGCATTAAATGGCGACATGTGTGGGTGGGTTCCACATACGAGGAAAGTCGCCTAATTTGTAAATTACAACCGTATTTTTGAATAGTCGCGTTGATTTTGTAGTGCATTATGAAAACAAAACTGAAATTATATGAATCGGTGCATTACGTGTTCCATCGCCTTTCCGAGGTTCATAAAAAGTTCTCTGAAGAATAATATTGCGGCACGACACACTTGAGATCGTAAATTCATAACATGTCTCAGTGTATTCATGTTGACGTTGTGAAGGTCAGATCTGATGAATTCTGGGTGGTGCCGTGCCAGGCGTACAAGTTGTCGAAACCCGTCAACGTTTGTTTCCCTATTATTTGGGATATGTGAATGAATCATCGCCAACATTATACTCTATTTGCTAAGCAAATATATATGAATTACAAATTGTTCTTATTGCTAATACTTATTTTGATAAATATCTTGAGGGTATATACCGAACAACGCGTTTTACTAGACAGTCTTATTTTCTAGAAAACGACAAAAATCATCAACGGACAAGAAAAAAAATTTCGCGTGGCAGGAATCAAAAACTTTATTGACTACTAACACAGCAGAACAACAAAGCCTACAGGAAACTAGCAAAAAAAAAAAACTAAAAAAGTTATACAATAATTTTTTGTTAGCTCACCAGTCTGATGCCTGAACTTGTAGTAAAGCTGCGGGTAAAGCATGTTTGGGAGAGGTGACAGGCTTTAAATCATGAGGAAAAAGTTCTGCATTGATTGAGCCCATGTTGCCCTTTCCCCGACCGTTCACCTCTCGAAACGAGCTATAACAATCCAATCATTAATAATTATTTTTGTGTGAAATTGCTAACGACAATCAAAGTCATTAGTCATTTGCAAAATCATTACTTCACATAAAAATTACGATAGAAGGAACTGCGAAACAATAAATTGTGTACGTACCCTTTATAAATTTTCTTTGGAACAATTTTAGAGTTCATTCTTCCAGTGATCATGCCTCTACTCTGTTTCGGCAGAGTATTGGAAGAACTTTCAGACTGTGGGGTCATTGGAAATTCCATGTCGTCAGTAGAATTTCCAAGATCTGCCAGTGGATGATGAATTGCAAGTCGATTGTGACTGGCGTGGTGAGCCATTCGTCTTCCAGGGGACCCGGCGTGATGGTCCATAATCTCGTGGTAGTAAGGATTTCCTCGTTGACTGATTCCACCACCGTAAATGTCGTCAACACCGAGAAGATTACCCGTAGACTTTGCTGATCTTAAATGATGTGATGACAAGGAAGGATGATGCAGTGAATCGTGTTGGAGAAGAGAATATGTGTTTCCAGATCCTGCTGAGCTTTCTCGCGATGGAGCTTTGTCCATGTCCAACATTGAGCTGACGCGATGGAAATGATCGGTCTCGTGGTGCAATAGACCTAATCCTGCTGCAGGTATTCCGCCGTAACCATTTTGAAGCCCGTGCTGTTGATGTTGATGCCGAGGATGTTGCTGATGCTGCTGGTGATATTCAAGTCGGGAGGATCGGCCAGTCTGTTGTTGATTTGGAATGAGAGCTAATTGTCTTTCTAGTTCATCTTGTGGTCTGCTTAGAGACTGTCTACGTCCGGCCAATACAGGTTTTCTGTGCAGTGTTATGAAATTATCGCCAGCACCACCAAGATTAGATGTGGAGTGGTATGGAGATGGGTTAATTATTTCATGGTCCACGCCACCGCCACCAATTCCATGCTCTGTGGACATGCGGCTGCATAGTAAAGAAAAGTTATAGTTACTTTTAATGATAATTTATGGTGCTAATTGGTGCTAATTGCTCATGTAAATTAAAAGCCTGCGCACGGTGGACACGCTATATTCGCGTCTAGAATTAATATGAATGACTAGTTACGTAATGCACAATTGTGCATGTCTGTATAAATTTTTTAAGGATGATTTGTGTGTCTAGAAGAAATAAAAGTATTTACTGCATTAATTTAAAATGCTAGGATTAATATTTTGTATCACGGATATAAATAGAATACCGCTCAACCTTCGGGGCTCTGGAGAAAACGATTTACACTAGTTAATGGATTAAATTTCTTATTCTCAAAAGTTTATGAACACATTATTTTTACAAGTTTATAGTAGCTAACCTAACATTCAACATTAGTGCGGCATTTTTGGAACCATTGCAATTTGAATTAACTCAACAGAATGAGCGTTGTGGTTTGCGGTGTTTGAAAACAGTGCATTCCGTTGTCGGTCGGCACGTTTTTAACCTTGAATTTACCTTTTATCTTCAAGGTCTTTCTATGAGCTTGCTTTTTCTCTTCAACATTTGATCTTTATCAAGCCTGGCCCAACTTCCGCATTTCTGTTAGTCGGAACGAAAACCATTGTGACTATGGTTCAGGAAATTTGTTCTTTACAAACTGGTAAAAGTGGTAAAAGTCAACAAGCCCTGAGTGTTGTTTTAGGCGATCGTTTTGATAAAATTTATGTAATGTACAAAAGAATAACTTTTATATGACAGGAATAACAAAATCAAAACCATGTAGGGTGACGAGAATTTCATTTCAAGAATTTGCATAACAGATTAATCAAAGGAAGTCGCATTGATTCAATAGTTTTCTAAAGACGAAACGATTCTCTTGATACAATTTTCCACCTTATTTCCAATCGAAAATTTCTCATGAACAAGATTTGTATATAAGGTATACTTATCATAAAATTGGGACTTGCGTGCTTGTCTAAGCCCTTTCGCTTTCAGTTAATATATTTGATGTTGCCCTTGTCTCTGGTAGGTTGTTTACTTAAACATCAATTTTCTTTTGAATGCCAACCAAGCACAAAAACGCTACTGCGCCAATACATATACAGTTAAACCTCTCAACTCAACAACTTTATGGAACCTTTCGTTCGAGGTCCTATTATATGGAAACGTTCGATCTCGAACGCACATCAATCATTTTACCTTCTTAGATTTTGCATCGCAGGGATTCAGAAAGAACATATAGCCATAGCCGAACGAAAATAATGAATAGCATAAAATGTGGCAATAATGCCCACAGTTATTTGAGGTAGCTCCTGAAAAGGGGAAACTTTAAGTCAAAGGTCATTTGTAGATCAAAATTGCCATTTTGCCATTTAATTACTAACTACAAAAACGTCACATACATAAGCAGGTTCGCGTAAATCTATATTTTCAACTAGGAAGTTAGTCACGACACGATCGATATATGAATATGAGCATTTATCATTGAACAGTGGCCTTTCTTCGTAATTACACACAAACTCAGCATCGTAAACCAACACTAGGAAGAAACTATAAAAAGAACAAGGACAGTCCACTGCAGTACTTATTCTGTAAGTTTTTTGCCTTTCACCTTTTTAGTTTGCAAGACCTCTAAACATAAAGTTCTGAAATGGCATCAATTTCTAAAAATATCTCCCTAAGTTTATTTATACACGCAAAATTTTAAAGTCCTTATGCGCTACAAAGATGAAAAATAGATTGGCCTACATTTCCTTGTTTTTGGAATAGAGAGTAAGGCTAATAGTAGCTTGTGCGTTTTTTATAATTTAATTCTACACGTACGCATAAAGAGAAAGCAGCGGTCTAGTGGTGTGGTTAATGGCAATGAGCATTTGGGCGTTGTACACGCAGCTCAAGCTCAGCTATGAGGTAAATTACTTTTTTATAGACCTTCACTTCGTGAAAATTTTCGTAACTCATTTGTATGTTGATTTGGTTGAAACATGTTTTTTCACACCTCGAATTCCTAATTGGCAATGAAAATTGTTTACATTTTGGTTTGTTTGTCGAATGTTGCATGCCATAAATTTCACTTTCTATTTGATCAGTTGACCTAGTATGTTTACCATTTTTATGATCCTATCGTATAATACACTACTTACGGTTACGGTACGGTATGTGTGAAAAGCACTTGGTAGACATGTCATCATGCCCAGTATCAAATATTTTACGATAATTCGCCCTTATCATGAAATCATCGGTTTTTCTCTTATTCTTTTATACAATTACCAAAAATCATACAGTAAAAACGCAGGAAATTGATTTTGATGTGAAAGTGAATTTTACTTTCTCCTAAAAACCCACTTGTAAGCAAAAACACATTCAGATCAAGGGGAAATTCCTGAGAAGCCAATAAAATGACAACAGCAAATAAAATTCTACATGACATCTCAAAACCAAACAATCCATAATAAAATCAAAATCCTATTGTTTTTTTCTACCTACACCTCAGGTTATAAAATTCCTTGGCAAGGAATTCGTAACACACAAAATGGTCTATGAAACTAAACCGCAAAGCAAATCGTTCTTCTTGTTGGAATGTGAAGGACGTAGGATTATTCATCAACGTCGACTGACGACGTGACGACGCAAGAAATTCTTGATTATGAAAGTTTCGTAAATGATTTGACTACCTGCTACTTCTAGTCCCATTTTCTGTATCGACTTTCTTTTGTGGCGAAGGACTTTCCAATGAAGTAGTCTTGATTACATCTCCGTTGGGTTTATCGCTATCATCGTTGTTATTATTTATGCTGTAATGTAGTGGTGGTGGAACCCAACGGATTTTCTTTGCGAACAATTGCTCATGTTCACTAATTGGGTGAAACTCAATCACAGGAGTAGTCACTTTCACCGATTCCCTACTGCCTGCTGATTTTAGCTTGGGCATGGGGAAAAATTTGCAATAGCAGCATTCAAAACACATAATGAACAAACCAATCAACTTTCCAAGCTAAAAACAAAAGATTTGTTTTGGCAAAATATAATTAACAATCACTTCGTCACAAAAGTAACAATAGAACCTGTATAACTCCCTAATGTGCCATTGTAATATTATAAATGTAAAACTAGCTATGAAGGGTTCCAGCAAAATTTCCCTGAAGAATTCCCCAGAATTTTCATATTTATTCGGATCGGTTTCAAAAATCAAACTATCGAAAAATTAAATGATACCTCATTCTAGCCATAGCTCTACAACAAAACTGAATGCTGTTATGTTAAAAAGGTTAGACATGGTAAGGAAAAATGTAAATTGATATTCTTGGGTTCATCATCACAATAAATTATGGATGTGATTCCTCACTGTCTTTTTAATCAGGTTATTCATGCATTTTTACCCGGCCATCACCTTTATTGCTATTGTGTATTTTGGCCTGTCTACAAGCTATTCATTATGTATGTCGCGTACATAAAAAATTGGCATTTGTTTGTGAAGCCGTGATATAGTCTCACATTTAATAATCCGTTGACAAAGTGAATGTTGACAATTTATAGATCAATGTGAACGTGAAGTCAATATACGATGAATAACCAACGATGAAAAATGTGTAGTGTCATGTCATTATTTTCAATTTTGTCTGCAGTAGTGGTACGAACGAATATCTATGAACTACTTTTAGTACGGAAGATGTAGGGTTTTCATTAGGGTAAATATCCACAATATAGAACTTAACTCCACGTCCTCGTTATTTTTATTATTTTATATTTATTGCATCTTTTGAATCGTTGTTTAGTATATGAAACTAATGGAACACACCATGTTTAAAGGCTTTTTGACTGACCCTTGTTCAATTCATTACGTGTACTTTTAAAAGGCTTCAAGATAATAAGCCTGTATTCAATATGTAGCTAATTTCATTCGAAGACAAAAACCAGTGCATAACATTTTAAGTTGAACTTGAAATTGAGGAGAAAAATCCACGAATAATGCAGTAAACAATGAATAAGCAACGTGTATGACACCTTGAAAGCTAACCCATATAGTTTAAATGCCTGCCTGGTGGCCCAAACAAAAATACGCAGTACATGCAACCAACCCAAAATGTGTCACTAAAGCCATTAAATATAGCCTTTAGGTTGTATTGTGTATTGATTGTAGTGTTAAATTCCATTGTGATTGTGAACATGAATTTCCCTGCTCGTTATTCACTACGCGCTAAAAGATGATGCCAGTGGAATACTATAAAAAAATTCAAGTCAAATACTTTTTTACTAACCGATAGTGTGACATGCGTGGATCGTAGTCATCCGTAATCGACGCCACATCTGGAGTACTCTTCCAATTGCGGGAGAGTCCATCGTCTCCATCGATAGCGTGTTGAACCTGCTTTGTGTTGGAAGAGCCCGACTTTTTATTTGATTTCAATGAAGACTTTCTCTTTGAGGAACGTTCTGTGCCATCTTTCTTTCCAGAGGAATTGTTATTGTTTTCGTTCACCGTTACATTACCAGCATTACTATTTTCCGGGGCATTAGGAACATTCTCCCCTTCTCCAGTACCTGGAGCCCCTAATGACGATTGTGCATGCTTTTGTTCCACGGATGGCTGCATTGCATACAAAATGTTTGTAAAAAAAAGTCATTAGTATTGACAACATTGACATGTGTCCACATAAAATTAATTATATACTACTTTGCGTTCAAGCATGCTTTCACTAAAAATACAAAGCAAAACTGTACACCTACCGAGTGAACACTCGCAACACTTCCAGCTCCGATACTTACTCCAGAGTCCCTAGAGTTAGATCCAGCACTGTCCAGTTCCCCACGTTTCTTTTTAGAAGCAGCCAACTCCTCCGGTGAGGGTCCAGTTTGATCCAATTCCACTCGATAAACTTGATACTCTTGTTGAAGTCGGTTGACAATTTGCTCAACCTTGTCAGGTTCACCTTCAGTACCATTGGCAGCCTTTCCTTCCTTCTGTCCCTTTTTGGGAGAATGCTTTGATGACTTTGGCGTTTTCCCAGATTTACGAGAATCTTTGCTTTTGTTCGACCTTGGCAAAGATTTATTACTTATCTGACTAGCTCGTCTTTCTGCTTTCATCATTGCCTCAGATTTCAATTGTGTGGGGGACTGCATTTCATCTTCCTCGTCAGAACTAGCGGATGATTCAGACGCGTTATTAATGCCTCTATCGTCCTCATCCGAATATGTTGGTTTCATATTCGGTCGACCAGAAGAAAAATATTTATCTCTCAAATTATGCACTGGTTGCAAAGGTGCCATGTTTGCACGCGATGGTGCCCGCATAGAGGCATTTGGATCATACGGATCTGTTGAATTGTTGTAGCTATCAATACCATCCATACCCATTCCACCACCACCACCCCCTCCAAAACGTTCATAGTCAAATGTTCCTCCAGGCATATGATGAGGGGACAACATAGGATCCCCTCCAACTCCCCCAGGACCATGCATGTTAGCATTCCCACCCGGTCGTCCTCCCATCGCATTTCCAGCTAGAGAATATTTATTGGGAAGAAGGGAATATGAGCCAGTTGAAGACATGCGACCACTGTTATTGTTATCGGGTGCAGCCATTCCTCCACCTCCACGGCCCATTCCATTGTTGTTGCCGTTTCCCTGATAGTAGTACCCACGACCCATTTGGGAATCCTGCTGTAAAAAAGCACAAGTGGTCAATTCAAATACACAAAATTATGCGTGCTTGAATACAACATGTTATTATCTTCGCATTGTATTTTTTGTCATGTAGTATATATTGCATTGACATGTCTTCAAATACTCGCGCGTGGAAAAATGTGTACTGAAAATTACTTCGTGAATTTATACGAGAGAAGTTAATATTGAAAAGGTACTTGTGTGAAATTGCGCTACAATTTTCTATTCAAATAAATTTTCAAATGGGCAAATACTTTTCTTTATCGCTCAAAATATATCGATCTATAATCAAAAAGTGTTTACAATGAATGGATAAAATACGAAATAAACAAGTAGCTAAAATGTAAAACTGTGAATTATTTGACAAATTAGGTTCAGTAATTAAGAAATAGCATGCCTACATTTTGTAATCGCCACTCTTTATCAAATTAATTGTATATTTTATTGATTTCTATATCTGCTATTTTTGGACCAAGGTTTGAACTTTCACCATGTCTTGTTCACGTTGAAGCAAAACATGTTTTGTAATCTTAAAGACAAACGGGTTTTCTATTGTACAATATAGTGTTATATACGTATATTTATAATTTAGTGATGTGATTCGACCGCACAATATCACCCTTTCCCAAGAGTTACGTAAAATAGAAGCCGAGAGGCTCCAGCTCTTATCCATGGGTACCCAAGTTTCTTTTAGCTACTTTAAGATATCATGCGTATGCATTCCTCCAACAAGCAGACAGACAGACTAACAAAGTGAAATCATTACATCGCTTTCACTTTTCACTCTATTTAATGACACCGTACTTATTGCGACAACATATTGTAGCCAGTCATGAAATGCAAGTACCAGAAATAGAAATTGCCGTACATTTTTTTCAACTGATTCTACAATTGACAATAGATGAAAATGTAAAGTGGAAAAGCCAAAAAACTCCTCCATTAGTATATAAACTCATTTTGAAAAAAAAGAGGACCGAGCTTCGTGAGTAATAGTACATTTCAAGTGATTGTATATACGCAACACTTCAATTTACTCCTACGCTTTACAGGTACAAGAAAATGGCGGAAGCAAATAATTACTAGCTAAACTCACAACAATTTTGAGTATTGCCCTTCCGTCGACTATAACCCTGAAAATATATTATGTGCCGATTTACCTTAAAAACAAAAGCTACAACTAATTTCTACGTGTGAATGCGAATGGTTTCTGCAAATATGGTACATAGAATAATTTTATTTGGCCATGCTTGTTAGTCCACAAGAGACCATTGTCATTGTACGTATTGATTTTGCTCCTTTCTCAGAATGAAGGACCTTAACATGTCAACAAATTTAGCGATAGACATGATCAGGGACGCCACGTTTACGGGTGCTGCTGCTGATAGCATCGTAAAACATCATTTGGAGGCTCTCGATATATTTCGTAGCATAAAAAAATACTTGATCAATATTATGCTAATTTCTTAGTGCACGCCATGAAAAAATGGTCAAGCTTCTAACTGGCCTAAAGAATAATACATTTGTGTTTTAACAGCCAGCATGCTACAGAAGTATACTTCCTTTTAATTAATTACTACCGCTTTATCTCATTGCCACTACCACCGTGAACTAAATACACGTTTATCATACTTCTTTTGAAATATTTCGATACATTTGTAGTACATATGGTTTTGAATGCATAAAATATAATGTTATTGAACTTTGTGTAGCTACCATACTTTTTGCTCATCTAGAAAATTCCTTGTAACATTGTTCAGCAGCCGCAACCATGCTAAATGCTACATTATTCATATGCACGTGTTAAGAAAAGACTTCAATTTAAACTTATGAAATAAAAATCAATTAACCTGTTGGTGCGCCATTTTTGGAGAGTTATGATATTGAGAGGGCTTGTATGGGCTTCTGTAATCATTCCAAGCCATGATAGGAGGCAATTTGTTTTGCTCATCATCCATACCCTTTTGCCTTGCTATTAAAACTGATGGGTCAACTTCAGGCATAAATGCAGGAGCAATTGTATGATGATGCTGTTGATGTGGCTGAGGAGGAGCCGGTTGATGATGTTGGTGACTGTTAGTAGCCGGAGGGCCGCCAGGTCCAGTAGGCCCAGGGGGTCTATATGGGCTGTAGTATGTCTGATAATATGACATGTTTTCAGGTTTTTTAGGATAGTTATTATGACTATGACCTACTATCATCGTTCAGGATTTTCGGAGAGCTTATGATCTGATAATACTGATAGAACTAAAAAACCGCCTTTACACCACCACCGTACCAATGCCACTTGGTGTAAAGAAAAACAGGTAAAAGTACGACAAGTCAACTATAGCACAACACAAGCCAAGTCAGGAAGGAAGGAAGGAGAAAGAACGCACTGGAAACTATAAGTTTACCTTATTTTTTATGTTGCTGTTCGATTTTTTTCTTTATTTACTTAAGTAGCTCACAGTTCAGTAGTATCATTTAAGTCTTCTTTTGGCTTCTAATAAACAAAAAGCTTTCTGAGTTTGACTGATGTGTGGAATAACCTTGAAGCACGGGCACTAGCTTTCTCCAAAATCATTTTCATTATTTGCACAATTTGTATCTCTAAAAGATTTCCAGTTAATTTCAATACAACTACTATCTGTACAGATTTCTAGTGGAAATCTATACAAATTATTGAGTTTTTCTTATATCTTATACAATTCACTTGTTATCCACCTCAGTTTGCAGAAAACCAAAAGTGTTTTTCCTAAATGACTTTTTTTCTTTATTTGATTCCACTTTCTCTAGAGCACAAGTTATAAGGTACTGAACATGAAGAGAAACTTTTTTTTCTCTTTCTATAAGAATATCCAGTAGTAAGCTTAAGTGTTGTTGTGATGTCTCGAGTCGACAAGCAATCACTGAAATGAAGCAGATCCCAAAAAGTCTTTCACTACTTTTGGACAACGGTCGTCCATCAATGAAAGCTGTCTGTCATCCTGACACACTCGTGCTGCCTGACAAATGACTGTTGTCCTACCTGATGTTATGCTTTCATGCCATTCTATACGGTTGGTCATGAATGTACTTTCCTTATGTAAGCGGCGAGCGGAAGAGTGAAACTCTTGTGAAAAGACTGCTTTCACTTCAACTGCGTTTACGCGAGTGTGTGTCCTTAGAATTTTTTCCTAGTTTTCTAGACTGGACATTGTTTTGCATGCCATGCCAGCAGCAAGTTTTTACTTTTACTTAATGACATCATATAATAATGCAAGGTAAAAGCAAAACAATCTGTAGCAAGCAGTTACTCCAGATCCACTTAACACGCTGCTTGAAGAAAGAAACCACTTGCTTATAATAAAAATGTATTACTTTTTATTATGTATAGTGTATAGTAAGCATGGGCTTTCCCGTGTCGATATATATCGCAGAGAAACAAATAAAAATGAAACATTCAGGTGAGGAAATAAAGGTATGCAGCATGGTATGGCACACAATCAAATGGTGACGAATGAGGAGAACCGCATGACCTTCTAACACATTCCTACACAAATCCTCTTGGAATGGGAACAATTCTCTAGATTTTCAACTTAATCTTGCATGTGCCAAATTGACTTTCTCCGTGCCCCTTTTCCCTACATATATTATTATAGAAGCTA
>JAQIWN010003712.1:0-12538 GCA_034699025.1 Entomobrya cf. arborea Gr-Col-00668
TCATCAGAGTAGCTCTCATTAAAAGCTTGGTCCTTCTGTTCTAAATTTACACAAATCATTATCCACATTCCCAACAATGCGTATAATTTATAATTTTTTACATTTGAAATAAAAATAGACATTGATTCTCTACATTTCTAATTATCATTGACTTTTACGTCAAGCTAATGATAATTGATTAAATTCATTCAATTCGAAGCAACGGCAACAACAACATCAGTTAAATAGAATCCGTCTTGTCATAACTCGTGCACTTTTGGTTGTGCTGGTTTTGCTTGCCTGATGGCAAAAAAATGATGTTTTTTCATCAATCAACGGTTTTCCCTGACATGAAATCATCCTGTCTCTAAGCCTTAAAATGAAACGAATACATTATAGTCTATATATACCCATTAACACTTTAATAAACGTTACTGTAATCATAACCAAAAATAAGAAGCAGGACAATTACAAATTTTGTCGTTGTTAATGCATTAGAAGGTAACGTCACATAAACTTGTTTTGATATTATTGAAATTTTTAACCAAAATTTCAAATGCATGGACATTATTTGTATGAGTTTGGATGGCCAAAGACAGAAAGCCATTATGAAATTCAGTACTAGCTTTGTTTCGTTCAACTACGTAATAAATTCGTATATTATTATATCTTCTTCTTTACTGTTTACTTTGACTGCGAGAAAACATATTCCACATTTCAGTGATTTTCCCCCGTTTTTAAATCTAAAAATAGTTTTATAGGAGATAAAACATAAATTTGGAAATTCCAAAAATTCTATTCCAACAACAAAAACATTCCACAGTATTTTTCATGCATCTTAAAATTAAACCGAAAGTTTGTAATTGATGTAGATTACGCATTGTTGTTCTTTTAATTAAAAAATATCATTTTGTGATCACAAAAAATCAGTATCATTGCAGAGGTTATGAATTTCGTACTATTCGTACTATACAAAATTCCATAACAAAAACTGAAAAAAATGTCTACATGCTAAATTTAACTCATATTTATGCTTCGGAATAAGGGTGCATATTATTTTAGGAAATACCGAGCCAAATAATAAGAGGTCAACATACTCAACATGTTTACTACACTCAGTGCATCAACGTCATACTGTGGGAGCCTGACTAAAGATGAAAACATTTTCATAACAAAAAACTTGTTTTTTTTTTACAATTAAACAAACAATTCGGCTCGGAAAACGTATTTACAAAGTTTTCTCATTTAAACATACACAAGTTTTGAAGTAATATTAGTTGATTCTGACACTGCATTAACTTCTCATTAAAATCGATGTAATAAATTTTGATTTAGTACGCCATGAGGACACTGGGTAAAAACTAATTAAAAATCTTCCGCATAATCTCCCTCTTTTTAAAGGGTGTTTTCTTGAAGTTAGGAATTCCTGATGAATACTTCCCAAGCCAAAAAAAAAACCTAGTGCAGTATTCAGTGCACAATGCTTTTTTGTACCATGTGAATAAAAAAACAAAGAAACAAACTCGTATAAAAGAACTACATTATAAATCCATGTACAACTAAATTACTATTTTTAAATGAACCCAGTAACCCCTATTCAAACTAACCTTGCTTCTTGAAATATCTTGTTACAAACTGAAAATGGCATTACGAGAACTACTACAACTTATCGTGCATGAATTCGTATAAATATGATCATTTGCCGGGGTAACATAGTGACTAATGAAAAACGTTCGAAACTTAAGTTTCAAAAAGCCAGTTAGGAATAACTCCCTGCAAGTTTTCTTCCCTAACCGAACAAATTGAAATTATGGCGGAAATAAACGGTAGTTCACCATTTTCATAAATACAATATAAAGTAAAGAATAAAAAATACTTCTTTAAATATCCATTTTAGGTGAAGAGGTGCTGGTTGTTATGGTTCCGCATATCAATTTATTAAAAACTGCCATTTCGAAAGGAAAAATAATTAAGAAGTCGGGAAATAATGTTAAAACTGTAGCTTTGGTATCCCCATCAGTTTCCATGGAAGCCAGGTATGTATACAGAATGGAACGTTCTTTGTGAAATTCAAAGATTCGATTTAGTATTAAATCCGCTTTCATATTTGGGTTTAAGGAACGAGTTGACTGAAGTCTACGACATGGTCATTCTCAGTGAAACGTTGAATGGAAATAATTTGGGATATTCGTCTCTTCTGTTAAATAATTTGAATCCTTGGACTTTGAATTTTGAAAACAACGCTGGTAACCAAGAAGCTATAGAGAAAAAATTGGGCATAGAAGAAACTGAGAATAGGAATTCTTATCGTGGAAATGTTTTGGATGAAAAAAGCAATTGGGTGGCCATTGTCGGAATGTCTGCTAGATTTCCTCAAGCTAACTCTGTTGATGAATATTGGGAACTGCTCGTAAACGGAGAAAATACATGTAGCACTCCACCCGTCCATAGAACAAAGCTTGTTGATATGGATCCTGACATTAAAGGAAACTTTTTAAAATGTCCCATTGATCAGTTTGATGCGACATTTTTTGGCATCAGTCCTACAGAAGCGACTTTTACAGACCCACAAGCAAGACTTATCTTAGAAGTGAGCTGGGAAGCGTTGGAGGACGCTGGAATAAATCCAGACGACATTCGCGGGACAAAAGGAGGTGTTTTTTACGGAAGTTGGCTGCAAGAGTACAAGGAAGATATGAACGAAAACTGTTCTCAAACAAGCCAAGATTTTATCCGAAAATACAAAGGAAACGGCTTGGGGTCTACAGCAGCCAAGATTTCATTCTTTTATGGAACCACAGGACCAAACATAGCAACCGAATCGGGGTGCTCCTCTTCCGTAATAGGTATTGATTTGGCTTGTAAAAGTTTACAACGAAAGGAATGTACGATCGCGCTGGCATGTGGAGCAAATTTGATTCTTCACTTGAACAAACAAGATGCCATTTGGGCGGAAGATGGCAAGTCGAAAACTTTCGATGTCGGGGCCAATGGTTATTCAAGAGCGGAGGGCATAGCAGTTCTTGTCCTAAAAAGGTACTCTGACGCTATTCTGGACAATGACAACATCCATGGAATCATTCGTGGGATTGGCACCAGCCAAGAAGGTCTCAGTAAAAGCTTTGGTACTCCAACAATTCAATGTGAGTATGACTGCATGAGGGAGGCACTGGTCACTGCAAAAGTGACGCCGACACAAGTGGATTACGTGGAAGCGCATGCTACTGGTACTGCGGTGGGGGATCCCATTGAAGCTGCTGCAATTGTGAAAGCTTATCATTCAGGCTCAACTACAAGGGATTCTCCTCTGATAATTGGATCAGGAAAAACGAACGTGGGACACACGGAATCATGTTCCGCCATGGCTGGAATCATCAAGGTGCTCTTGTCTATGAAGAACGAGTTGATTCCAAAACACGTCAACTTCACCAAGTTAAATCCTCAAATAGATTTTTCACCCATTCCTGGAATAATCCCACTGGAACCTACACCATGGCCAAGGAAACCGAATGATCGACCTAGAATCGCTGGAGTCAGCAGTTTTGGGATTACTGGAACTGATGTTCACGTCATACTTCAGGAACCACCCATAAAAGGGGAACGTCGAGATGAAGATACTCCACCGCATGCCCGAATACTGACATTATCAGCAAAATCAGATATTGCCCTTGAGCAAATGACAAACCAATTTTTGATCTATTTGGAGGCATCAGTTAATGAACAAAGCATTCAAGATATCACTTACACAGCAAACGTGTGTCGTGCCCATCACCCTATTCGTCGAGCTGTTGTTGGTTCCAGTGTCATCGAAATGATAACAAATATTCGAACAGGATGTAATATGTACACTTCCATCAATGTACAATCCAATTTCAACAAAATCTGTTTTACTTTCCCTGGGATCACCGACATAATGCCAATGTCTTTGGAACCAATTCGACAGCTTTACAGGACCACTCCATTTTTTAAAGAGATGATGGATTTGTGTGATCAAATTTTCAAGCAAGTTTTCCCAGAATCAGCAAAATCGTTACTTGAAACGTTGTTGAATTCCAACATTGTCATGAAATCTCCAAAAGGAATGGAGTGGTGTGCACTTTTAGTTAGCTACCAGGTTTCCCTTGCGAAACTCTGGAATAAATGGGGAATCGTTCCCACTTTGGTGATGGGACACTCCTTTGGTGAATTCAGCGCTGCTGTGGTTTGTGGCGCTTTAGAATTGAAAGAAATCTTTGAAATATTCAAGATGACATCTCATTATTTCCGTAGTCAGTATGCTGAACCTACTTCAATGATGGCCATCGCAACCAGCGAGCAATCAGTGGAAAAAATAATAAATAAATTCAACCAAACAGGTTCGAATCCTTCTGATTGGATTGATATTGCTGTAGTTAATTCTGATCTTGAAACAATCGTGGTCGGTCCTAAATTAGCTATCACGGCTTTTCAGCAACATTGCATGCGGCATGGCATCAAAATTAACAACGTTTCGTGTGACCATTCCACCCATTCTAGAGCAATTGAAACTGCTTGCCAGAAATCTCTCGAAGCTTTAAACAAACTTGTCCATCATCCGATTAAAATCCCATACATCTCAAGTGTAACTGGTGAATTGGTTAATTACTCCGAATTGAGTGGGTTGTTTTGGTACAAAGTATTACGAAATGGTGTCAACTTCAAACAAGCTTGTCTTTATGCAATGAATACAAAAATGGCAGACATATTTCTTGAAATCGGTCTGGATGAGTCACTCACAAAGCACACCAAAGCTAACTTGGAGAAACCCCAGACTTGCCTTAATTTCATGTCGTCGTTTCCCAAGAAAGAATATGGAATATACAACACCTTGGCTGAGATGTATGCTACTGGGATCCATGTCAAATGGGATTACTTCCATGGCTCAGTACAGAGAAATAAGGTGAGCTTGCCTCATTACCCATTTCAGAGAAAATCATACTGGTATGAGCGCAAGCCTCGCTCACAATTGCACCCACTTCTTGGACCTGTAATGGAGGTACCTCCGATTTCCGGGAATTTAACTTATTTTAGAAACGATAACTTTCTGCTTGAAGATGAAAAAACAAACTTTGTAAATGATCATCGTATTGACAACAAAGTTATTTTGCCGGGTGCCTGCTTTCTGGAAATGATCCTATCATCTTGGAAACTAGCTATGAAACTGGAAAATATTTCCACACATTCCGTTGAGAAGTTTGTTATTCATGAGCCATTGCTTATAGATAAATCCTCTCCCGTCTCCAGTTTAACTGCCGTGAACAAAGACAACGGAAATGTACTCGTCTACACAACAAATGGAAGTGAATCGAAGTGGAGACTTCATGCAACGGCAGACGTTATTTTTAACGAGCAATCTGCACATCAGCTGGGGGAAAAATTTAGAAAGGATGGTATACTTGATATTGTGGACGATATTGAGAGTGAGGAAATCGCAAATAAGTTTTATTTCAATGCTTCCAAATTCGGTTTAAATTTTGGACCCGCATTTAAATCCCTAAAACGAATTTACAAAACTGAAAACGGAGACATGCTCGCAGAAGTCAAGGATTTAAATCTGAAAACAAATTCCTTCTGCTGTCATCCAATATTAATTGATGTCATGATTCAAGGATTCATGGTACATACAAAGCCAGCCATTAGTACTCTGCATGTTCCCATAAAAATTGACAAATTTATTGTATCATCAACCCCATCAAATAAAAATAAGAAATTATTCTTGTATAGTCAAAATGGAAGCAAAACTGTTTACCTGGTCGACCAAACTGGTCAAGTGATTGCCCTTATGAAATCCCCAGAAGTTGTGGCCACAACGGTAGAAAATGTACTCGCTGCTGCAGGGAACATTAAAAGCCATGTCCTTGACTCAATAAGTATATACGAGGTTTATTGGAAGCAGTCTAAATTTTATCAACCTGAAATCAAAGACCTTCCGAGTGAGACACTTGAAGCCGAATATCAGAATGAGTTATCAGAGCTAGTGAGCAAATGCAGGATTTTGAATGATTTTTCTCACCAGGAAGCACGCTTGGATGAGACCATGAATCAATTGTGTTATCTTTATGTCGTCAAAGCTCTATTTGATATTGGATGGGTGCAAGAAGTTAGACTTAATAATTGGAAATGGGACAATTCCCCTGTCAGCATTCAGGAGAAATGGGGAATCCTTCCGGGATTGGTAAAAGCATTCAACCACTTTGTTTGCTATTTGAATGACAATAAACAGCATTTTAACGAAACCACATTGGAACAAGTAGAGTTTAAAATTCAAACAATTCTGGAGCTCCCCATAATAAAAGGATACGATGCTATGAAGACGATTCAAAAGTGTGGATGGAATTTAGCCGGTATTCTTCAAGGAAATGTCAGTCTTCACAACGTCCTCTTTGGAGAGGACAACTTGGCAGAACATTATTACCGAACATCAAGATTTGCAAAATCACACGTACCATTAGAGAAATTGTTCACGTTTTTTGCAACTAAACAGACAGCAGCATTTGGTGAACAACATACTTTAAAAATATTGGAAGTAGGTGCGGGTACTGGAGTCTTCACAAAAAGGATAACTACAGTATTCAAAGAGATGGGAGTGAAATTTCACTATCATTTCACAGATATTTCAAGGACATTAGTTTCCAGAGCCAAGAAAACGTTTGAGGAAGATTCCAAGGATTTCACTTTCAAGATATTAAACATTGAAATGGATCCCTTGAAGCAGGGATTTCCAGCGGGGTATTTTGATATTGTTTTTGCTTTGAATGTATTACACGCAACGAGAAATTTAATTGACACGTTGAGAAATATTCAGATGATAACAAAGTTGGGTGGCGTATTGCTCTTGGGAGAAACGGAGAAACCTGTCAGAGAAGCAGACATTGGTTTTGGAGGCTTTGACGGATACTGGCTATTTGAAGACGACATTCGTAAAAGTCACTGTACTATAAGTTCTGATACGTGGTTACAAATAATGGTGAAAAACGGATTTTCTGGACATCCATGCCAAATCCTTTCCTGTGGGGGACATTTTTCTGCAATTGCAGCTTGTAAAACGGACGAAAAGATTTCAAAGGGAAAAGTAGCAGAATGGGTTGTAATTGAGTTAGAAAAAGGGTCATTTTCCCAATACCAAAATCTTATGGAGTCCATTACAAACCGTAATTTTACCATAATTTCTTTGGATACCAAAATGACGGGCAAGCAGCTGCAGGGATACATGTACGATTGCTTACTAGAATGCAATGGTGATTTAGAAGGTGTTTTGGTATGGCTATGTCCGCCCAATGGTATTACTTGTGATCCAGTTGCTAGAGAAATCTTGGAACCTTTGCTTTACATTTCCCAGTATTTACAACACGCAAAGTTGAAAACTCTACCTAGACTGCATTTGGTGACCGGAGATTGTTGGGACCTTCCTCCACCGGTCAATCTCGCAGAGATAAATTCTCAGTCACCTTGTTTGGCACAGGCTTGGGGCTTTATGAGAAGTGCAAGAATGGAGCTGACTGGAATTTCATCAAAATGCATTGATTTGGAAATGAGTTGTAGAATTCGAGACAATGTAAAATTACTGGCAACAGAATTGTGGTTGGATGATAAGGAGACTGAAGTCGTTTACAGAAAAGGGATCAGGTTTGTCCGTCGTCTGAAGGAACAAAAGGTCAAATCAGACTTCATACACATTCCAAAGGAAGGAGAGTACGAAGTTGAGCTGCCAAAATCAAAGGTTATTCGTGACGTAAAATTTATTTCCACATGTGGTATTGAGCAATTAGAGGAGCACCAAGTTAGAATTGAGGTCCGTAGCGTCTCTTTGAATTTCAAAGATGTCTTAGCAGTCCTAAAACCAAGCAGTGAATTCGAAAATCTGACATCGATCGGTTTTGATTTTTCTGGAGTTGTGGCAGAGGTTGGCAGAAGTGTTGGAAGGTGGAAGGTGGGCGACGCAGTCTTCGGCTTAAAACCCGATGGAGGTTGTATTCAAAGTCATTTGATAGCAAATGAAAATTTGTTGGTGGCCATGCCCTCATCTTTCTCGTTTACACAATCGTCAACGTTTCCAACTGTGTTTTTGACTGCATGGCATTGTATGGTAAACGTTGCCGAGCTAAAAACAGGTCAAACTATGCTTTTGCATGCAGCTTCAGGGGGAGTAGGTTTGGCTGCCATACAAATCGCCAAAATATTAGGCGTCCATATAATTGGGACTGCTGGAAGCGTGAGAAAAAGAGAATTCGTACGGAGGCTTGGTGTACGCCACGTATTTGATTCAAGGACATTAGAATTCAAGAATGAAATCTTGAAGGTCACTGAAGGACAAGGAGTTGACATGGTACTCAACTGCTTGACGGGTCCTGGCTTCAAAGAATCAAGTTTGGCCGTGTGTCGGGATGGAGGTCACTTTGTGGAAATTAGTAAAATGGATATTTGGTCAAAAACTGAAGTTAGAGATATGCGACCCAAAGTGAACTACACAATTCTTGACGCACAAGATAATGATCCAATGTTACAGCCGACTTTACAGAAGCTATCAGAATTACTGGAGCAAGGCATCATTCGCCCTTTGCACCATATCGCTTATCCAGCAAATCGCATTAGTCAAGCGCTATCTTATCTTCAGAAGGCTAAGCATATTGGAAAAGTTGTAATAAACATGCCCTTGACGCTTGATGGCGAAAGAAAAAGTCGCATTTTTAATGATAGAAGTTCCTACCTGATCACTGCAGGTAAAACCGGAATAGGATTCGAAGTGTGCAAATGGATGATAAGGGAACATGGGGCTAAATACGTTGTGCTTGTCAGTCGTTCCCAAGCAAAGGAAAATGTAAAGCAAGCTATTGACGACCTACAAAAGGATTTTGGTGCCGTCATAATATGCAAGGAAGTAGATGTTTCTGACTTTAACCAATGTAAAAAATTAATAGAAGAAGACATAAAAAATTGGCCACCCCTCAAGGGTGTACACCACTGCGCCGCCATACTTTCCGACCAGCTTCTAGCTGACCAAGGATGGTCGAATTTTGAACGAGTTATTAGCCCCAAGGCACGTGGAGCTTGGAATCTCCATCAACTAACTATGAAAGCTCCCTTGGAACATTTTGTCCTGTACTCTAGTGCCTCATCAGTTTTTGGGAATGTGGGACAGACAAACTATTCTTGCGCCAGCTCATACTTGGATAACCTGGCAGTTTTACGAAAATCCATGGGCCTACCTGCTATATCAATTAATTGGGGTCAGTGGAAAGCTGGTCTTGCTGAAAATGTGAAGCTAGCCTTTTTTAAGCCATTTTCGATTGAGGAAGGGATCCAAACTTTGAATTACTTTATGCAAAGCAATCACGAACAAGAAAATCAAATGGTTCCAGGAAAAGTGATTAATTTTTCTGATGTTCTAAAACTCTCACCCTATTATACAAATACATTTCTGGAAGATATTGACTTATTATCATCAGTCAATGGTCAAAATAAATCTTCTGAAAATTTTCCATCGTCACGGATGAAGGTTGACAGAATTTGTCTGACTACTCAATTAAAACAGTGTGCAGACAGGCTTGCAAAGGAAAATGTCGTAAAGAATTGTCTTCTGGAAATGCTTTGTGAGATTTTGGGTACGACAAAAGAAGATATCAGAGATGATACTAAGTTTACTGACATGGGAATGGACTCCCTTATGTACATTGAATTTACCAACAAAATAAACTCGGCACTGCTAGAAAGTACTTCAGGAGGGAATGATGATTTACAAGGAGAACTACATGTTCGATTAGATTTAGAGGAAAATGATACGTTACATAAGTTAACGTTGTTTCTTGTAAATGCTTGGGATCAACTTCAATAATGTCATGGGCCTGACACATGAAATTACCTTTTTTCTAACTACGTTATGTAATATCTATCATGACTCGGTCTCAATTTACTCTGAACTTATATCATTTTATTTCATTTATCGGGTACCTGGATTTTAACGAAGTGTTTAATCATTGTTAATCAACGTAAATCTTGTTGATTTTCGACTGTAGCAATTAAACTTTATACAACGCAGATTAAATTAAATGATGTCACTAATACGTAACAGTAGAGTAGTTTACTATTGTGAATTAACCAAAGAAACGTTTAATTTCCTAACAAAAAGTAACAAAATTAGTACACATGATGCAAAAACAAAGATTCCACACCAAATTTAAATTTGCTGTTGTTTTAACGATTAAATAAAAACAAAACCATGATTTAGTCTGTTTTGTCGCAGATGAAAACTGGCATTATGAGATTACTCGTTTTTCCTTTCTTGATCCACATAATTATCCCATCCACTCCTTCAAATGCAGGCATTTAGTATTTAGACAAATTCAGACTATATTACTTATACTTTCACAATATATGTGACAATATTCGACATTGAAGGTGCCTGGTTTGTAATTGATTTTCTCTAGGCTGTAAAGCTTTAAAATACCATTTTGTGAACAACTTGCTTCCAGTCAACTTATGTTAAATTAAATATAAACAGTTCAATGATGATCGGGGTCGTTTGCTACCACATGTTGGCGAAAATTTAGAAAAAATGGGTATGGGGTACCAAAATACAGATAGTACTCTGTCTAGACTAACAGCAACGGCACCCGCGCCTGAGCTGACTATATGACTTTTGCATCACTTCACCCCAAACTGTGTACTTTTGTAAATGAAGGGTATGCAAAAACCGTCTAAAAGCCTCAACCAAGTAGTTACTTCAGTAGCTAGTAATTGCAATTTTTTTTACAAAGATAAAAGTAATAATTAAAGCAACAATACGTTTCAGTCTTCGGATTTTCTTTTGACAAAGTGAACTAGGAAGATACATAGATAACGTATACTTTTCAACAAATAGAAATCCCAGAATTTCCACGTAATTCGTCATGACCTTAAAACTTCATCTTTTTCAGAACTGAAAACTAGTTTATTTCTAGAATGTATATATCAAACCTTTTAATAGAATAGTAATGCTGGCACACGTGTTTAGCAAATAAACTTAATATAATTTTAATAAAAACAGAAAAAACGTCTCAATTTTGATGGGATCTGACTGGAATAGATACATTTTCCCACAAACAAACTCCACAAATTCACATATTTCTTGATAAATTAAGAACTTCATTACTTTGATGCAAGTATATATTTATTAGGTAGTGCAGTGCATACTTTAAGTTTGAAGTTGATCGCTTTCTTGTTTGTGAAAACATTAACATACAATTTCAACATTCTCCAACTGACTGAGTCTAACTTTGAACGAAAATATTTCAATAGCCTTATGTTAGTTATTCCAAAACTAGAAAGAAACTAGAAACATATATTGTAACAGATAAGTTTAATCGCTCACTTTCTCTTGTATATTATCCCATTGAAATTTATTCCAGATCTCATGTCATTACAATCAGCTTTTTATATTTGCAATGTTAAACTTGGTTTTCAAGTAAGAATACAAAAAAACATTTATGATGAATATAATGATCAAACTACATAATCACAACCAGGTAACATTTATCTTTTGTACCATGTTTCTTTTGAAATCAGAAAAAAAAATCATTTAAAAAAATACGTCAAAGCAGTCCTTAAATCATTATAGCTTTTTTTAAATCCAATGATATAAGCATATTAAGACATGAATCATCATAAGGAATTGGTTTAAATTCTAAACACCAAACTTGTCCAAAACCCCAAACGATTTGAGGTATCTTAAATCCCTCCTTACAATTTCCATCGAAGGTGGCATTCTATATTCTAAATCTGGGATAAACCTGGAAACTTTCTTGTTCGAAAAGAATGTATCGGGAGAAAAAAGGTATCCTTTCACAAATCCAGCTGCATCTGCCATGTACAAACTCATAGATTTCTGGTCCTTGTACAAATCTTTGAGGCTGTCTATTTGTGTATCATTTTTCTTTAATCTTGCGGCAAATTCTGTTAACTCAAGAATCTCTAGATCTTTTCCAACTTCCTCTTTCGCAACTCTTACGAATTCTTGCTCCATTTGAGGACGGGGATGTCCCACGTTGAATATTTCGAATGGAGTTTCGTCATCGAAAAATAACTTGAGAGAAAGTTCAGCACATGTGTCAACTGGCGACAAATTGGCTGGAAGAGGAAGGCTGGGCATTGCATTAACTTTGAGAAAGCTCAGATATCTTAAAATGTACAAATTGTTGAGATAGTCCGAACGACCCGTTTGACTATGGCCAGCAATCCATGGGAATCGAAATACTTTGCACGGAATGCCCCGAAGATTGGCTTCCTTCATTAGCAACTCACAAACAAACTTGGAAATATGTAAGCCTGGGATTTTTGCATCAATGCTTGCTTTTATCACATCCGTGTCTGGCCATTCATCAGACAACGTTCCTTTTTCGTTTTCTCCAAATATTCCGCAAATGAAAGTTGAAGCAAAATAAACATGTTTTATTTTTTGGTCGCATGCAAGCTTCAAGACGTTGATTGTCCCACCAACATTAACGCTTCGTACATCAGTAACCTTTCCGTTGTTATCGTTTCTGTATGGATCTGTATAGTTATGTTT
>JAQIWN010003713.1:0-12530 GCA_034699025.1 Entomobrya cf. arborea Gr-Col-00668
AAGAAAATTTGTTACAAAACTAATTTATGGTATATTTGTGATTATAATGTAAGTTAAGTAACTATTGTAGCTAGTAAATTTTTTATGTTTAACGTGTCACCATGTGGAAACCAGTACTCTTGTAGTATTGTAATGGAAAGAACGAATAAAAGTACAATTTCAATTTCAATTTCAACCTATTTTTCATATTTGCGATCTAAATATATACCTGAACGATAAAAAATGTATAATCACACGATCATTTGATTTTTTTGGCTTCAATGCTTCGTATTTTAATTGGATTGGTTTACTTTTAAAACGTAAACTGTGCTCATTATTTTAGCATCGGCAAATTTTCATGCGATTCGACTAAAAAACAATATGATTATTTTAGAATGATTGATTCAAACAAATAAATTAGTAAATGATCACGCTCTAGTTTTCAATAAAACATATATTACAATCATTAATAGAATAGACGTACACCGAACCAAAATATCTCCAACTACGTAACATTTATTGTATCTACATGTATTCTATTTTTGCTACAAATACAACCTGCGTTAGATTTGATTCGGGTTATCAGTGATTAAATGAACTTTATCAGCCCACAATCAATATTTTTATTTTGATAAGCACTTATCAAGTAATATGGGTGCTTGATAATTTTCGAGGTACAAATAGCTTATATGTTAAACGTTTGGTTATCATTGGCAAACGAAACGACTTGATCTGAAGTTCACAACAAAAATCTATACCAACTAAATTCATTCCGCTTTTGGTAACATGTCTAATCACAATTAGAATACTTCATTTAGATTTTCATAAATTATAGTTCATTTTACTTTTACTTCCATATTTACAATTAATTACCATCAAGATCCCAATTTTAAAAACTTCAGTTAAAACACTTTTCAAGATGTGCATTTTTTCCACTACACTTTTGCAAGTAAGTGTATAACTAAACAAGTACTATTATCAAAATTTTAATCAGTAAAAATGTTGGTGAAATTTATTTTAAAATTAGCAGCCTGATCCAAAAAAGCCAGTAAAAGAACCATTCGATTTCAAAGTCTGGTGGCAACAAGAACAGCACAGAATTTATCAATCCAAACAAGATCGATTAATTGCAAAAGCTATGCATAACAGCCGTTTGGTTCTACTTCTGACATATGGCATTGTACCACCTAAATTTAGCATTAAACGAGCATTTTCATATGCAGGAGCAACTCTTGGCGTGGGAACCGTTACTGGTGTGGGAGTTCCTGTAGCTGGAACCGCAGCAGGATTTACATCTAGTGGTATAGCAGCGGGATCAATTGCAGCTGGAGTACAATCATCAATTGGAAGTGTGGCTGCAGGGTCAACATTTGCAACTCTACAGTCTATTGGTGCCACTGGAGGATTTGCGATTTTAGGGCCGATAAGTCTTATAGCAGGAGCTATTGGGCTAACAACGGCGGGTTTGGCTGTCACTGGTGTAGGCGTACATAAACATGTCAAAGAGATTGACAATTTTGTTGAGACTACGCTTCTTATTTTACCCCATGTATAAAGTCTTCACTCAAAATGTACAATATTGATTTTTTTGTCAGCATGAATATTAACTGTTTATCATGTAACCTTTATCAGAAAATTTATGGCTTTAACTTTAATAACAAAATACTAACAGTTATTACATTTCTTTGTTTGTAGATTTTAAATATGATTAGCTATGCACAAGTTTAACTAATTTTTGTCCTCCTGATCAAACAACAGATTTTTATAACAATTCCACAACTAATGAATGGGGAATCAAGTATAACGGAAAGAGACTTATCCAAACGTATCGCTTGTGAGATGTGAGGCGTTGACATTTTGTAGTCTTAGTTGTTGTACGCAATGTTAGTAAAAAGTGAAGTTTGTATATTAGCTAAAGATATTAAAATGTTGTAATATGAACAAAAATTTGGAACTCGACGATAGTCACTTTTGTACTTATAAAGTAATATTATTGTGTGTTTATTGTTAGACTTTTTAATGATAAAAATGGAACATGTTTTCGTAAGCTATCTTGCATGTAGAAATTTTATCAGATATAAAATAGGTTTAATTTTAAATGCTGATTATATTTGGTAACTCTGAATAAATTATTACAAAATATATAAAAACTTGAATAATATTAGTTTAAAGTTCGTGTAATGAAACTTTTACATTGAAAATAAATCAATAGGTTTTTACAGATTGTCTAATCGCTGTTCCATAAGGTAAAGTAATAATAGTTGGCTGTTTTGGTTCCACTATTTCACATTTCTCACAGCACGAGCAAGTTCCACTTTCAAAAACGTAGTAGTTTCCTTTGTAATCAATACCATTTAGAAGGCCGTTGCAGCAAGGCATCTCTGGTGTCATACAGCTTATCCTGGAATCCAGTTCACATCCTCTTTGACTGGTACATGCGAATCCAGCTTTTGTCGGGGATGCACCCTGCAAACAAATACAAAATTTATAGTTGGTTAAATAACAATGCTAATATAAACTTTTAAATCATAGTTGCTTTTTATCAAAACGGCAAAATTTTTTTAAAAAGGAGAATGTTCTTACCATAGAAGTAGTGCATATTGAAATAATTATCACGATGCTATATTTCACGACACAATCCATCGCAGAAACTGAATATTATATTTTTCTGTTGATAATTTAATATAACCCTGCAACCAATTTAAGTTTCCTATGTAGCTTGAAAGTAAATTAGTGTTATATACTTTCTAGATTTATCGTCTGCACATGAACGGTAGAAGAACCAAAATGAAAAATTGAAATGAACAATGCATGTACAAAAATTATTTAAGATTTTGTCTGTAATTTTCCATCGATTTTTCCTAAAGCATTTCTCCAGGCATTAAACGCCTGCTGTTCATGTACACTTACATTCTTTTATACGCATTGGTTGAGGGGATTTTATTGTACATTTTTATGATCACGTGACGGGTATGGTACTTTAAATTAAGTACCTTGTATATTTACCCATCTAATTAGTATGTATGCGTATCCAAGTACGGTTAGTGTGTATTTAAAAAATATTGTACTCGGTTTAGAAACTGCTCCGGTTTTTAATATATACATATACAAATCTGTTTTTATATGAAGTAAAAAAACACTTAAATGATAAATTAAGAAGTCATTTATTGAAATTGTATTATGCTAAATTTGTATTAATCCATCTAACGTTTTATCCTTGCATTCGTAATTTTCTGAATTTCACGGGGGAGTAATAATACGTTTTAATAATATAATGTAATAATACTAATATAATAATAATATAATCCGAAGATAAATATGAATGACTTCATGTGTGGGTGTATGAAAAATCAATTTTCAACAGATAACGAATAGAGAAAGCAAAGACCATAAATGAGAGGGTACAGAGGCTGAGCAATTCAGCAAGTTAGCATTTTTAATTCTTTATAAGCTTTAGAGGACTTCAGAGGACGTCCTATAAGATGTAATGAATATTAGTTTTTTGTTGATGAAATCCTTCTACATGGTAATTTCATTTCCTTGAATGTGAAATTTCAATTTAAAAAAAATGTTTGGGTCCATAGGTCCATGTCCACAGTTTTCTGACTTTTCCATACCACTAGCTCAAATAATAAAATCATCGTATCCCAATAAGTGCATATCTATAAATTGCTTTTGATTATGTAAGTTTTGCTTTCACCTACGCACATCTACGGGACCATCATCACTGCAGCTAAGGAAAAATGTTCCGACAATTCTTTTATCGGTATTTATTACGAGCTGTTAAAAACTTAAAATGTGTATAAAAAGCCCAGGTTGCTCACGAATTTCCATTCAGTCAGAAATTACTACTTTTTACTTTCACCCAAACTGGTAGAGATCCTGTACAAACATTAATATTTTTTGATCGATTTACCCTAAGTCATTCCATAAATATAGTTTAACCAATTATTCACTCCTTTTCGATTCACTTTTATCCACAATGCATAAACTTTCGGCTGTCGTATTGGCTGTAGCACTGATTATAACAGTGATAAGCATTCAGAATGGTGTGGCAAATCCTAATCCCAAGCGCAAGCCACCTTCAAATGGCAGTATTTTTGGTAAACGGACTGGAAATGGTAAGCATAATTCTTAATTATATTCCAGAGTGGTTATAAGACGTCAAAACAAATATTTCATTTTGATTGAGAAAAATCAATAATTTCAAATATTGCACTTTTTATCAAAAAATATCAGACCCGAAGATTGCGAGAAACTTTATTCCTGTGGACGATCGACTCTCGTCTGAGTACGGGAGTAGAAATATTCTAACATTTCAACGAAGCAGCAATCCTTTCGAAAGTTTTTGTGAAACTTCATACAACATTTGCATAGCAAAACTTGGTGGTGAAAAGTAACTTTCTGATGTAATTAATTCATAAGTATGTAGTCTATAGGTAGTACATATAGATTTAATATATTGTTATTCAAGTACGAATAATTTGTTGTGCGATATAATTATAAAAATATTTGGTTTGTATAAAAAAAATTAAAAAAGTAAATATAATTTATTATAAGCAGAAAAGTAAAATAATAAATTATTCCTGTATACTATAAGATAAAAACTCTCATGTGTCATTCATGATACAAATTGTGAACGAAAATAAATAGTGGCCAAAGCAAATCAAACCTTAATGGCTTGCATAAACGAACAATTGGTTTTTGAAGCACAAAATAATAATGAAAGCGTTACATTATTTAACCATGTGTAGAGTAATAAATATCTACCAATAAGCTGAATGGGTAAAACCTTTTACAGTACAAGCCATATAATATTTATTACTTCACATAAATATCAGATACTTCTCGCAGAATTTTTGACGTTATTGTGTTTAAAGGTAGCCATTTATTCTGAGCATTATTTCATTTCTTGATTTTTACGTACATACATACGATACATATTAGCATGCGTTCCTTTTATAAGTACCTTTCAAATTACATCTAAAACGCTCTCTGTTAAACGAAGTCGTAATGGATTTTAGGCACACATAAAAATATAGGGAAATAATATTTTATAAACCATAGTGAGTATGGTAAGATGGTAAGAATTATTACAAATAGGTTTAAAATAGATCAGGTACACAATTTAAAGGAATTAAATCTGCATTAATTGAATACAAAATCAGGAAAATTGAAACATGGATTAGTAAAGAATATAAAAGAAACATCTTTTAAGTTTTATAAGCAATTAAACCCTAAATTGAATTTAGGGAAATTTAATGGCTTCATGGTACACAGTAATCATAATTGGCTGCTGTGGCTCCACTATTTCGCATTTCTCACAGCACACACAAGTCCCACTTTCGAATACAAAATACTTTCCTTTGTGATTGATACCAGTTTTGAGATCAACACAACAAGGCATTTTAGGTGCAACGCAAGAAAACCTGGAATGTCGCTCACAGCTTTTTTGACTGCTGCATATAAACTCTGTTTTGGTCGGGGAGGCACTCTGTAAAGTAAAAATATTTACATATGATATTAAATATATTTCTAGAGGTAAAGTATTGTTTAAAAATGTGAGACAAATATTTGACAACTTTATACACTTGTTAAATGCACTTTTTTCTTACCACAGAAGTCAAACACATTGAAATAATAATCACTACACAATGGTTCAGTATCCAAGCCATGACGGAATTTTGATGGTAATATTTGACAAATATAAAAGTACTTTAGGTTTCTTGAATGTGTTGGGTTTTGTTTCAGAGTAAAAAGGTATTGTTTAGGATATTTATTGGTATGTATGTGTTCACATGGCCAGTGGAAAATTTCGAATGAACAAATTTTCTTTAAAATGGTTTTGTATAAGCTGTAAGTTTTCATTTTCGTCTTTTCGAAAATTATTTTACAAGTCTGGTATGCATATATAGGTTTAAGTCTACATGTCAAGGACCCTTTTTAGCTGCCTGTGGTGTGGTGATTGTCATGCATAAGCCATTGTTTGCCAGCATTGACTACCATTTTTAAACCTTATCCCAAATTTGGGGTACTATTTATGTGAACCATTTACTGAATACAGTAGGGACATTAGAATTCGTACATGAAAATATGTCGACCAGGAATTATGTGCTCTTAGAAGCCAATGTACTGGTCTACTACTATTTATGATACTTTGTATTTACCTGCTCTTGTAATAAATTGATAATTTGATGTAATTTTTAAGGCAGCTGAAAATTATTTGATGATATCGAGCATGAATATTTCACCATAATTATGTAAATAATGTAGAGCACAAGTCAAAATTGTAATGTGGGAAAATTGTGCTAAAACATTTTATTCGTTCGTAAAAATATAATTTCAAAGAATAAAATTAATCAAATTGTGATAAAAGTTCTCCGTTAACTTGTCATAAATAATTAAATATTATTTGGATTTACGGAAGCTTTAAAAATGATTTTGACCAATTTTCTTATTGCAAAGGTTCCTGGTTGCTACATGCATACTTTATCGCGTACGATGATTGGTTTGGGGTACTCTGAGAAGTTGAGTTTTGAGCCAAGCAGCGTTTACAACACATACATGATCCAGGCTGGTAAACAAGAACTTGGTTGTTTCCAGCTTGTAGAAGATCCAACCCATGGCAGCAGGGAACGTCAGAACCAGCTGCACAAGCACAAGCGTTGGGACTTATGCATCGTTGTCCAGCTTCCTGTGCGAAAAAATAAAATAGTAAAAAATTAGGACTTAATAAAAATATAAATCCGTAAATGCATAAAATAGTACATTTCATGCATAAAAAAAATAATTTACCTGTCCATCAGCTCTAGGTCTCAGTACTGAAACCACAAATAGCATTGCACAAATGCTTCGTAAAATGAATTGAAATCGATACGCCATGGTATTTGAAAACGATTTAGTATTGTTGAAAGTCGTTCACTTAAAAGAAGCAAATATTTTAAACTTGCCGTTATTTGGTAAAGATACTCAAACTGAGAAAGTCAAATTCAGAATGAAACGTTTTTGATGAAAAAAGCTGTAACTGTCTTTTAAATGATTCAACATAAAAGAATTATCAAACTAAAATTAAAAAGTACAATCGACTTAGTTATATTTTTAAACAGATAATGTAATCTTTTCCATGCATAAAGGAACATAAAGTCTAAGCTCTGGTCTTGTCTCTGGGTCTAATCCATTTTTTCTGTGTTATGCATAAACGTCGCATACCTACTTCATAAACTTCGACTCTTTATGCATTGGTTAAAAAAATCGTTTCATTTGGGATTAAATATTTACTAGGAATAGTCTCGCATTTGTATTTGGCTCTTTCACCTTTCTATTCATCAACATATCTGAAGGGACTGATGAGTTATGAAAATATTTAATTCTCATAGCATGGACTGTATGCATGAATGTTAATTTCTGCTTAAAAGCTTGATACCCTGTCAGTTTTCAGTACTGATGAAAATGTTTCGTAAGCACTAAAATTATGTTCATGAAAACAAAATACTGTATTCACGTTTTATAGTCTGAATTATGATTTTCGTGGTTTTTATTTTTTTACTAGGCATACATATGAGTGCTGGGTACAAATAATGTCATAAGAATACTTGCTATTATAATAGCAATGGAATTAATTTTGGTGTCGTCAGAGTTATATCTATATTAGCACAGTTGTAAGAGTTGGGTGTAAGGCCTTTTAGTTGGTCAGCAATGTAAAATGAATGGAAAGTCGTATTGCAAACTTAAAGAAAACTAAAGGTGTTAAACGATCGAAATAGTTAGAATGTAGAAATTTAATTTTCAGTGGTCCTAAGGCACGTAGGTTCTTGTGTGCTATTTTTCTTGTTGCGCTTTCTTGTTCAAATGAAGAACATGTCATTTTAGCAGAACTCTTACTAAACAAAACCACACTTTTCTTAAATTGAGTTAGGGTTGACACACTAATTTTATTAAACATCGCTGCAAAATGAAAGCAAACTAAAATAACTATAACGCCAAGTACTAGCAAGTTAGTGAAAACCAAAATTGCACTGAAATGAATGTTTCTAGTTCCCGTGATTAAAGTAAACGATGAAACTGAAATTATTATTGATCCACCGACAAGTTGTAAAGGAATTAAAGACTTTTGATGAATATTATTGTAAAGTATGCAAAGTAGTTTGATTTGATGAAATATTCTTTCACAGCTTAGCAAATCTTTTGTTGATTCAACCCTAATCAGTTTTCGTTTTAAAAACTTTAGAGAAGCACTTAACGAATATGTGGGAATGAACAAATTCACCAATATATTTAAAGTAGCACCGTTTGTATACTGTCTCAGGGTAATATACAGATATAAAAATAGCACTATCCGTTTTGCAATGATAACCGCAATGTTAATTGAAAAATAGTTTACTTCGTTTGCTGGCCAGTTATAAACTTGCGATGGAACAATATTCCAAGACACTTCCGGTATAACGGCACACGAAAATGCCTGAACGACACTATGAGTTCTTAAAGCAATTGTAAAAAATCTACAAGATAATTTTACCAAACGAAGAGCTGAATCAGTTTTCCATATTATTTTTTCATTTTGATAAGTTATGCTTCCCGAGTTTTCAAAAATACGTGTTTCAAATCTTAATAATTGGTTAATGAAACTACAATAGTTTTTAGCTTCCATTTTATGGAAACAAGTTATTAGAATGAACGAAATTGCATTGTAGACGAAAAACAGTACCACAAGTCTGTCAGAAAGTGACTTGGTATCGTAGATTGCCTTTATGATTCCTAAAACAACAGCAATAGAAAGCACAAAACACTGATATTTCCAACTTGTTTTTAAAAACTTGGGACTAGTAGCGAAATAATATGGATTATTAATATTTTTGTAACACATTTGGAAAGGATATTTGAATGGAAAAATATTCCAACCTGCTACAATTTTCAATATGTTTTCTAACTCAAACACTAGTCCTGTGATTATAAGCATATTGTATGATGCTAACGAAAATCCGTATTTGTCTAGTATGAAAGTTTGAAATACAACTTTCTCAGTTCAAATTTATTTGTGACAGAATTTTTAACTGGCATAAATTCGAGCCCGTCATTCAAAATTTGAACTCAACAATTCTGAACGGGTTTCCTCAGCGTAGGAAAATACCTCATTAATTATTCTCCGTACCTATTCTCCAGATATTTAAAAATACAAAAGAATCGATGAGAAAAAATATGAATGGATAAATTCCTGCATAGGAATTTGCAAAGAATGAAGAAAAAACAATAAGCGGTAATACGAATTTTTGGTTGCCTGTAAGTAACTTGACTGAGCTATGTATGCAATATACATAAAATTATGTGATGTTCAAAGTTTCTTAAACGCTTTTTCGTCCTCAGATGCCAAATATTTAACTTAAGTAAATAGCAAAGGAAATTTTCTGCTTAATAATATGATATAGTTTTAATTCCGTCGTTGAAAATATGGGTTTCGGAATTAAATCGATAGACTAAAGTTGCTTTAATATGTCGTTAATAGACAAGTCCAAAGTAAACTTCTACTTCTACAAATTCTTGCCAATGTTAAACATCCTCAAAAATTGATGAGATAAAATCTATAACAAGAGTTTGGTTGGTTACTCATTACGAGTTGGTTTTAGATACTAGTGTCAAGCTAGTTTCGAAAATACATTCTTGTTAATTTTCGTCAGGAATAATATGCTAGTGGTTAGAGTTTGAGAAAAACTTATTGCTGTATTATTGGTTAAATTTTCGCTTCATTAATTTAACAAGATGTTAACAAAAGTTGTTCAGACATAACTAACTTTCTACTATGTAGATACCAAAATACAAACATACATACCAAAAATTGTTGAAATCATAAAACTATAGTTTAATAAAATGAATATGTAATTTGTTGACTCATAAAACAAAATTAAAAGCAAGTAATCGATAAAATATATATAATACATACCAATGAAAACATTTTTGTCCATTAGATGTCTATTTAAACAAAATAGAGTAAACATGCTTTACGTACATTATATAGACATAGGTTCTTCTAACGTATAGTTCTGCTACTTAATTTGAATATAATGAGGGAAGTGAAATGTTTGTGACCATTTATTAAGCACATTGTCTACTTAATAAATAAAAATAAACGCAATATATTACTTCCTACATCCGCATCCCGTTGCCTTTTAGTCTTTCCAAACTCGAAAGCACTGTAACATGCATTAATTTTACTGAATTCGCTCTACGTATAATTCTAAGTACTTCATGGTCTAATAGTTACACAAATTTGACTGTAGAATTTAACTGACCACGTGCAAAAGTAGTTGTGATTATATTAAGTAATGCCCTACAACAATGACAATTAGCCAGGTTTTATATATCATTCGAATATTTATTTTCAATGAAATCACTTTTTACAAAATCACAACCTCACCAGATGGACAACCTCCACCATGATAAAATATGAATCAAGTGTTTGTACTGGTTTATATTCTCTATTTATTTGAGGTAGTCTATAATATGTTCTCCTTTTCAAAGGCTACCTCATTGAGTTGAGAATTTGTATGGGCTTATCTTATCACTAACCACGTTTACCTTTTCTCTTTGTCAGTTAAAAAAATGTTTTATCTCCGAATTTAATTTCATAAAAACTTCCAAACAAGTACCAAGTAGATGTGTATTATCAAAAGCGAAGCTTTTCTAATGTAATATTTACTTTATCGATTTAACTAATGTCAATTATGTAAATTAAGCTTATTACGTTGTTTAACCTTTTGCAATGCTTAAATTTGTTTGCTTTATTTAGCAACATTGAGCCACATATTTAATTTCGGCAACGCTTTCGGATTTGACTTCATTAATTTCATAAATGTTGCAAGCTGTTTGGACCAAAATTAATCCCCTTTCCACTTAAGCATACATTGGTATATTCAACAGGCCCAAGTTTGTGTCCTGATTAAATCATACCTTTTAATAAAGTCAAGAAAAAAATGGTTTCAACAAAAATATTAATTGGGAACTCTGATACTACAGGTGTTAGTTTTCAAAACAAATATTCGTCCCGTAATCCTGAAGTGCTTAAACAAGTTACAATCTTAACTGAAACTTTCAAACGGATATTCACCATACACCGCAAAATTGGCCTGACACCATTACAATTTGTAGTAGTAAGTCCTCATCCAAACGCAAAGAACCTGACATACTACAAATTTCTCTTCTCCTTCAAGTCTTGGCAGTTTGTTTTTTCTCTCCTAATGCAAATCATTCTAATATGTGGGATAATTTTTGTACTTTTTCACATTTCAAACGGTAATGTTAATATGAGAAAGTACATAAGACGTTCGTTACTCACTCATAATACAAAATCCTATTCTACTTTTGGAGATTCACTCTTAACAGCATACATCCTCATGTTTTTCATCAATGGCTTTGCCACAAGTCTCGCATTACTTTATCGTGTCGATGATCTTGCCAAATTATTAAATCATTGGATTACCTTTATTGAAAAATTTGGGATATATTTTACTGCCGTTGAAAGTTTATTTTTAGATTTATCCGTTTATCACAAAAGTGTTACTCGATCTCTAAGATTTTTCGTGTCATTTGTTACTTTAAATATCTTAATATACGGTTTCATTTCGTCAAATTGCTTTCTACCAAATAAGCAGTGTACAGACATTGATCTCAAAGTATCCTGGGTAATATCCATCATAGGCTCTTATGTAGCACTTGTACTTACTATAGTATTCAGTATGATCGACGTACTAAATAAAATTGTAATATTAGCACTTTATCAGCTTAAAGGTGCTATTAAATATTCTCGGAATAAAAACCGAGTTAGCTTAAAATCCATGTTTAATATAATTATATTTGTACGTAAGCAATATAAACTAGTAAATCGCGTTTGTGGACCAATACTCTTAGTATTTACAGGATTTCTATTTACAACTTCAGTAGTTAATTGGATTACCATTTTGTTGCTGTACAAGGGACAAGTTCCGCCTTCTACAGTTCATTCTTCATTAGTACTATCTGTTTTGCAATTCGTTTTCTTATTTCTCATCACAGATTTAAATATTAGGGTTCATAAGGAAGAAAATGCAATACTTAAGGTTGTCATGAAGACTTGTCGGAATAAAGTTTTGTCACAGCTTGACCAAATTGAGGTATCAGATTATACTATACGTATTTGTTTTTACAACTCGAAACATTTCAAGGCATCAGTTCTGGAAATTTAGTTCGCTTAATTTTTTTAAACGACTTTTTATTTTAGAGAGACATATTCGTTAGCTTATTAACAAGCCGGCCGTCAGCATGTGTGCTGTGTGGTGTCCTTGAGTTAAAGCGAATCCTTTTAATTTCGGTAAGTTATTGCTCCTACATTGTACATATCTGATTATGTAAGTTTAATTTGCTAATCAATCATAAAATAGATCATTGGCAACTGTACAACATATGTGATAGCCGTGATGGAGTTGGCGAACGTCTCACAAAAGTAACTGAACTCACACCTTCAATAGCAAAAATCTAATATGAGTTCATAAATAAACCAACAACAAAAAAGTATCTTTCAACTT